>JAHKKF010538785.1:49772-63269 GCA_019740295.1 Labeo calbasu | reverse complement strand
ACAGAACAAACTCAGACAGACTAAATCCAGAAGAACTGTGACAAAGTCTCCAGGATGCTTCAAGAAACCTACCTGCAAAGCTGCAGCACTATTAAAAGTTTTAGGCACTTGTGTACAAATGCTGTAAAATGAGGATGCTGTCATAAATAGATTTTCTTTATCAATTACCTTCTATTAACTAAATGAAATCAACATTTGGTGCGACCGTTCTACAGCTTTTGCCCTAGATGCACTTGCGCAAAATTTTTCAGGTAGCTTTGCAGGTAGGTCTCTTGAAGCATCTTGGAGACGTTGCCACAGTTCTTCTGGATTTACTCTGTTTCAGTTTGTTCTGTGTCTTCATGTCATTCCAGAGACAGACTGGATGATGATGAGATCAGATCAGTGTGGAGCACTCGCTGTTGTCAGACTCAAAAATATCACTAGATTATTACAATTAATGGCAAACAGAATGTTTGAAAATGTAAACCAATATTTTTTACTGACACACTACAGCAAAAGGTAGAAATAACTTACTTTAAACCATTTTTTAGCTGGTAAAAATACTAGTGGCCTAAAACTTTTGTATAGTACTGTACATACATGTGCGGGTGTTATATTTCTGTCTTCACTATTATTATTCATTTTTATATATATATATATATATACACACACACACACCACGCACATATATACTGTATACACACACATATTAGTAATGAAATATATATATGAAAACATATATAGCTATATATTACAATTGTTATATATGACAAATTTTGCCTGAATAATGCCTGTTTTGTTTTGTTTTTTTTAAATCAAACACTTACTAAAAATACAAATCATTTTTTACTTGTATGTCATTACCACTGTCATGTTTTGTGTGCAAATTCAGCTGTTATTTTGTTGTGTGATCTACAGTTTATGAAAACATCTTTTAGGTGAAATGAACATTTTGTCAGATTCCAGTTGTTGGTTGGCTGGTTGGCGTTTTAATGTCATGTCAGCTTCTTTGCCCATTTTCACTACAAGTAATAAGTTGCAGATTCCAAGAAAGTACAGTACGCTCTATAATAAAGATAAGCTTTCCACGTAAAGCACTATTAAGTTTAACGTTGTCAGTTAGAATAACAGCCAGTTAGATGTTGCATTACACTGACATTTCACACACAACTTTTGGGGGATAATTATAATGAATTATAAAGGCTGAATAGCATGACATTTAAGGGTTAAGGGATAGTCACATTTTTTTTTTGGTGGAACATAACAAAAGATATTTTGAGAGTGTTTGTTTTTTTAACCCATAACACTGACATCAACATGCTTCAAGTACTGGTTGACTACACACATTTTTCAAAAGATCTTCTTTTGTGTTGCACAGAAAAATAAACTGCATGAGGGTTTGGAAGGACATGAAAGTGAATGAGTGATTTTGGACATTGGTCGAGCACTGACCAGTGCGGCGTGGGCCATGGTGCGCAGCTCCAGCTGAACCACTCGCTCCTGGCCCTTCTCTCCTGGCGTGGCCGTCAGCGGCGCTCGGTTCTCATTGGACAAGAAAAAGCGGTTCCCCTTCCCCCCCGCGCCTCCGTATGCAGCCGTGTACAGCTGGCCGTGGTGCGAGAGGTCTGCCAGCGTCCGGCCCTCCTCTTTTACAACGGTGCCTACAGGAACCTGCGTTCAAAGCGTGACGCAATACACCTGACTTCACACGCAAAAAAGCAGCTACTAAATCCTGCATGTGTTCGTAAGGGAAACTTACCGAGATGTAGGTGGGGCTGGCATTGCGTCCAAAGCAGTTTTTACTGCTTCCTGCCTCTCCATCTTTCCCATGATACACCGTTGACACGGAGGACAGCGATTTCACCTGCTGGTCCACTGTGAATAAGAGCGACGGGAAAGGTGCTGTCGAGTTAACTCGACAGAGTGGAACATTTCTTTATCGAGTCTACTGCACAATTCACTCAGAAAATAAGTATGACATTAATATACAGTACTTTTCCAATGGAATACATTCAGATTTATTAAAACAGTCGGGGAAGTGTGTTCAGCGGCACATCAGTGTGTAAGCAGACACAGGCGCACACGCTCCTACACGTAGCAAAGCTGCAGTACCGCAGGTACTTGGAAATATAAACAACTTCTTGCCACCTGCTTAAAAATAATGTGAACATTATTTTTAATATAAATGAAGAACTTCATAAAGCCTGCAAGATTATGTGTACTTTCGTTTCTCTGCCTCACATGCACATCAGTGTACATTGGACAGCCCATAATGACAGAACAAAAAAAAAAAAACATCTTTGAGAAAACTCTGCTATGACACTTGAACCCCTTAGAGGAGCCGCCGTACAGTAGTTTCTGTAGAACTATTTATTATTCTACAGTACAACTGTAGTTTTTCAGTGCAAAAGGGGTTCAGCTGGCAAGAAATAATAAGAAGTTAGTAAACGCACGGTTTAACGCATTACCTTTGATGATGATGTCTCCTCCCGCACCTCCGTTTCCCCCGTCTGGACCGCCCCACTCCTTCCGGGGCTCACTGTGGAAGGTGGAGGCTCCATTCCCCCCCGATCCTGCCACAACCTTCACCCTGCGATGATCCACGAAATAGCGGCTCTGTGAGGAGACAGAAAGGTCGAGTCAGACGCTCATTGTGCCGCCGCTGTCTGTGGAGGATCATACACACCTGCTTCTTCTCGGAGAGCCGCGCTGCTTTGTGTTTGTGCGCCCGCTGGATCAGCAGCAGCCCGTGACACACAGTCCTGCCGTACGGCCGCAGCAGCGCCATGTGCTTCTCAAACAACATAGCAGTGGATCAAATATGACATTACTCTAATCAACTGTAACGTGACACGTCTTCTTCTTCGATTATTTTTAATGGCGAGCTGGTGTCATGAGCACATGGCGCCACCTACTGCTCAGTGTCTCTTATTTCTTGCCTTTCCACACACACATTTATTTACCGAAAAGTTCAGATCCAGGACTCAGGTGTAAACTGCTGCGTGTCCAGCTCCTCCAGATTCCCTCTGGACCCATACTGACCTGACATGTTTTCTTCTTATTATTATTTGTAAAGCTCCGCGCCTTATTATGGAAGCATATGAATAAAGTTGGGCTTTTCCCAAGAATTCCTGTGTGTTACGGACTTTTTTACAATTTTCTTAAAAAATGAATTTCCTAAATAAATATCCATTTTGTAAATGACAAATGCCGTATTCAGTGAAAATGTGGGACAGGTGCAGCGGGTCAAATAATGGGCGGGGTAAGTCATCATCTCTTATAAATCACACTGACGAGCGCCTTCTTTCCTTACTACAGCTTAGACTTCAGGAGCGTTGCTATGGCGGCAGTGTTGCAGATGTTCATTTGAACAGATTTCAGCGTTTAATCAACGGAAGTTGTTTGTGTTGAAACAATGAGCAGCGGTACTCCTTACATCGGCAGTAAGATCAGTCTGATCTCTAAAGCTCAGATTCGCTATGAGGGAATATTATACACTATTGACACCGATAATTCGACTGTGGCCCTGGCGAAAGGTGAGTGTCCTGTCCTGCGAATATATAGGCCAGTTCATCCTGGCTTCCACGTGCTAAACCGATCCTAGTTATCCAAAAGGACGAAAACGAGTAGTTTTTCTGAGCCAGTTCTGTTAAATCTAATAGAATGTTGTTTAAACGCTCAGAGGATGTTCGTGTATCACGTGTTCACAAAATCCGCTGCTGTTTTTAATCCGTTAGTAGAAACCGTCCAGAAAATTAATAATGAAACCTAATGAACACCTGATCAAACGTAACACAACTTCCTATTCATTTCATAGTAGTTGGTTAAAGTGTGTACCACTGTCCTGTCACTGGTTTCATGGAGGGGTGAAGTTTGGTTCAGTTTGAGCTCTAATCTTCCTGAGGGTGCAGTCTCACGGCAGCTTTTGTTTTCGTCAGTGAGGTCGTTTGGAACCGAGGGCCGACCGACAGACCGGCCCGTGCCGCCGAGGGATGAGATCTTCGAGTACATCATCTTCAGAGGAAGTGACATCAAAGATATCACCGTCTGTGAGCCTCTGAAGATCCACCATAGTCTTCCTCAGGACCCCGCTATTGTTCAGGTGCGTTCTGTTCCAGCTAGTGTCCCCAAGATGTTTCAGAAGGCAGGGTTGTGATTTTATTTTTCTCTCCGTCAGTCGTCTGTCGGGACGTCGTCCATTCATTACCCTTCGCAGGGCGGCTACAGTCCTTACAGGAGCATGCTGCCCTCATACAGCCAGCTAGCGGCCAGCTCGCTCTTCAACCAGCAGTACGCGGCGGCGGCGGCTCTGGGCCTCGGTAAGTTGACGTGAAGCACGCGCTAGGCGCTTTTCTGAAATGTCTCCCGTCACACCTGCCTTTGACGAATTGAGCTAAATTGACTTTCGTCGTCTGTCTCTCTGAGGGTCTGGTTTGCATGGCGTTCCTGTGAGGAGAGGCCCAATGGTTGAACAGGCTGTTCAGACCGTACCAGCAGAAAAAACGACACAGAAGAAAGGCTTGACCGGAGCGCAGCAGCAAGGCGGAGAAACGGGCAGAGCGCAGAGGGGCGGCAGAGGACCGCAGGCCCAGAGAGGCGCTGCCGTCAGCGGTGAGTCATTCGAGTCGCTGGACGGTCGGAGTTAGAGCTGAGGGATGTTCTGGAAAGCGGATGTGGTTTGTGCTGATCTAGACGTGTCCAGTATTTGGACCCCCCCCAAAAAAACTTGAGTGCTCAGTTCAGTAGTTCATATGTAACCGACAATGCAGTCGATTAATTGTAGCACTTCCTTCCCGTTTGTTTTTGCTAGCGTCGCTAGCGTTCTTCACTCGTCTCTGCACTAATACAATGCGTGTCTGTAGCAGTGCTGAAGATGTGGTGGATTTGGTGTTTAAGGCACTCCGATGGCTGAGACCGCAAGCGTAGGTGTCGGTACAGGCCTCGGCCTCGAATACCCTAAAATGAAAACCGTAATTGACTTGACCTGTTTTCTAGGATCCCTCGTGCTGCTTGTTCGTGTTTATTTTTCTTTATCCTCTCAGCGTAAGCCTTCTGTCTGCTGTCGTTTCAGCTGCACAGCAAGGAGCCTCGAAAGGCCCGAGTCAAGCCAATGATGAGAACAAGCCTCCGACCAGCAGGAGAAGACAGGGTAAAGGTGGAAGGGTTTGTTGTCCTGTAGAAATGAACGCAGCGTCCCGTTCACACGTGCGGTGTCTTGCAGGAACGCGACGGTCCAGGAACCGCGGCCGAGGTCAAATCCTCGTGGGCAACACGAAGCCCAGCACGCTGCGGTTTGAGTCCGACTTTGATTTTGAAACGGCAAATGCTCAGTTTAATAAAGACGACCTGGAGAAAGAGATCGAAGACAAGCTGAGCGTAACGGGTAAGGCTGCGATTCTCCACGCGCACACACCCTGCCCTTCGTCTGCTGTCTTCTGTTTTTGAGCCCGCAGTGATTCGTGGTGTCTTTTGTGCGTTTCTCCGCTGTCCCGTCAGAACCAAAAGAGACTCCGGAGGAAAGCGGCGATAAAGAGCAGGACAAGCCTGACCCTGAAAAAGAGAGCGCCGTCGAAGAGGATCCTCTCGGGCCCAAGTGCTTTTACAATAAAGCGAAATGCTTCTTCGATAACGTCTCCTCGGAGCTCAAGTCAAGGTAGAAACCGTTTGTCTTTTCGGCAGGAGCGTTTCTTTTTGGGTGACTCTCTCTGTCGGTCTCTCTCCCAGGCGAACCACGTGGGCTGAGGAAAGAAAACTCAACGTCGAGACCTTCGGGGTTCCTGGTCGGTTTCTGAGAGGCCGTGGTTTTCGGGGTAATTACAGAGGGCGGCGAGGCAGAGGGGCCGCGCAGCATCCCGTTCCGCAAAGAGTAGGGAGCGGACGGCTGTGAGACCTGAAGTGAGTGCATCTTGCTCCGTTTGCTAAACTACATGTCGTCGTGTAGGACGGCACTGTAAAATGGTCCATAAGGAGAGAACCGTCCTGAACGTGAACTGTTCACCTGTGTGTTAATGGCAAAGTGTTGTCAGTCTTTTACCCTAAACTTGCTCGGTTTCTGAAATCTGGCCCTGCAGTGGCCCGTCATTACGGATCCCTCTTCACCGTCTGATCGATTCCTGATGAGCTGTGCATGTTGGCTGTAAGCGAATGGCTCCTGCTTTGGCTGAAATTGCTCTTTCTTTATACCCCTTTCCTGCAGATACATCCCGCCTTCCTCTGAGACATGGTGATTCGGTCTCGTCTGTGAGTTTGATTTCCAGTGTCCCAAACCTTCAGTGGTAAATATCACTAGACTGTTCTCCTCATCTTGCCCTCCTGTGAAAAACGGCTTCATTGTTTGTTAGATTTCATTTGATGTTTAAACGGCTCTTTCTTTTTTGTTTAATGTGTGTGAAGAATCTCGCAACTTTAACATGTGAGTGCACCTTAATCGATCAGTGATTTTTGCATTTGAATTGGGATGGCACTTTTATTTGTATGTACGGCCAATTAAACGGCTATACAGGAAAATCCATTTAGATGGAGTAGATAAACTTCAGCCTATGGTATGTGATTCCCCCATACATTCTTATTTATTATTACCCCTTTTGTTTTCGTGCGTGTGTAAAATTGTAAGGGGATCTTGTTCTTGATTGTAATTAATAATAAACGTGGGAAATGAAAGTCTTGATTCTGTATGCTGTGGTGGTTGTATGGACTCTGAGAAGGTTTTGTCACAGAATGCATTTAAGTTGGCACTTTGTGAATGGCTTTTAATTCCTCGAACCGCAATAATACAATCAGAGTGTTTTAAAATCAGTGAGAGGGATGGTTCACTTTTTAAAAAAAAAAAAAAATAATAAAAATGTATGCTTCATGTCCTCATCCTCAAGCCTTCTGAAATGTAGATGAGTTTTTCTTCATTTGGAGAAATGTAGCATTGCCTCTGCAGTGAATGGGTGCCGTCAGAATGAGTCCAAACGGCTGATTTAAAAACAAGTAATCACAGTAGTGGAATCACAATCCACAAGTCGTTCACTCCAGTCCATCAGTCAACATCTTGAAGCAATGCAAAGTTTTGTTCCAATTTTATTATACATATGTTTATTAATATGTAGCTTTATGTAGCAAACGTAAGTTTTGTGCAGGTATATTTGGGGTTAAAAAGTGCCTCTTATGTTAAGGCTGAAGGCACTGTAATGGACTTTAAAAGTGTTTGGGGGGGTGAGTTGTTGTGGGGTGTGTGTAAAGTGTCTATACTGTCTAAATACTGTGTATATACCTTGAATTACAGAATCTCTAGTGTTTTCAGAAAATTTTGAATGTGTTAACTTGGTTATTTTTCAAAACTTGCGTTTGTCCCATGCTGGTGAGCATTTCTCCCTATGTAAAAGGCATAAATTGAGTATTATTATTATTATTATTATTATTATTATTATTATTATTATTATGAATAAAAAAGGCACTAATGACTTGTTTTAGTACAAAATCAAGGGTGAGGCTGTGCCTGATCTGCCATGTCATGAAGTGCTGTCTAAATTTGAAATATCCTATGAATATTTCAGGCCTTCGTTTGGTTTTGTTTTTTTTTTTTTTTTTTATTTGGTTTACTTTGAAGGATGCATCAAGTGTATCCTGTGTGTCCTTCAGTCTCCCACAGTCTTTTGCACGCGTTCCAATTCACAAAAGGATTGGCGGCAAAAAGAATCGACATGGAGCTTGTCAGATTTGATTATGGTGCAAAAATAAATGAAAGCATTGTTTTCTTTTTAGTTCTAAATTAATTACAAAATGCTTAACAGTAGTCCACCACCTGGCCAAAAAAAAAAGTTACCATCTGTACTTAAGCAAATACTTGTTAGAACTGAATTATTATTGCAGTGATTTAATACATTTTCTGGCTTGTTGCATGTTTTGCAACAATTCTTCTAACCTTAACTACAGTTTTCTCAAACAACCATGTTCATGAGCATCACATACTCATGTGTTCATATTCCAGGATGACTAGGACAGGGACCACTCAGTTCCTGTAATAAAGTTTTGAAAAGTTTATCTTATTATTATTATTTTATTGTGACAGATGAAGTTCAGATCACATTTTATGAGTGACCAATTTAAAAATTCATATATAATAAATTGCAAACAGACTGGTCACCATAAATAATATACTTTATCATAATAATAAAAATTAGTTGCGTTCGGCAGTTATTACAGATATAACAAACGCTAGCTGCTTAACATGCATTACTCTACACAATCATTTGGCTCAGCTCAGCAATGAGAGCTCAACTTTTTCACCTCCCAAATGGATCTTCAATACACTTCTGGCTCTTACAATTAAGCCAAATTAATTGATTTAATGTAATGATACTAAACATTACAGTTTTATAATACCATTTTTTACAATTAGTCTGATAAATAAATAAAAACCATCAAACATTACACGTTTGATACAATAATAATTACATTATTCAGAGGAAATCATACTCCAGACAGTACGGTGTGCCACATAAAAAAAAAATCAATTACAATGTGTAAATGACTGAATCGTAGCATTGCTCTGAATGTTGTGATCGTGCGCACGTGCATGTGTGATTGATGACATCAAAACAACATTCGCTGTCAGCGCGCGGATGGACGGAGTGCGTTTTACCGCGCAGTGTGGCGAGAAAACAACAACAACATATTTTACTGTCTGTATGAAGTTACAAAACGGAAATCTCAGACGTGAGCCCGTTCCCTTTGTTCACTCAAAGGTGCCGTTCACGAACGTCACTGTGGCTTTGTCCGTCGTTTGCGTGGGAAAATGACGTATTCTATTGGTGAATCTAAAACAGCGTTACGGACGGCACCGGCCCAATAGAGTCGAATAGATTATACCAAGAGAGACTGGAGGAGGTCAGGTTGTTCTCTACATAATATATTTATTTATGAATGAGCGCGAAGAATGCATCTCTAGCTTGCTGCACCCCAATTCAACGCGCTTGTGTGCTTTACATCGGCCAATTATCGTAACAGTTCATTTTTTGCGAAACTGTCATACCTAGGCGCTGAGACTCCCCTATGTTTCAACAGCAATACTCGCCCGGAGTGTAATAAGCGCCTCAACGCGGCATAATATATTCGGCTAAAACATTTATTATTTTTATCATTTTTACACTGAAAACATGTCTGTTACATTTTCAGCCGTGCGTCCGAGGGGGAAAGGAGAGGTCACACAACAAACCATACAGAAGGTAAGCGGTTTTGTTTGGACTGGATCCGATGATGAATGTTGAGCGTCCGCGGCTGACAGACGGCGCTTCACTCCTGAACAAACAAACGCAGAAAATGACAGATAAATGTCGTAACACCGGCGCTTGTTCACACACTTTTACTGCTTATGTGTCCCAGTCGAACCTGAGCGCGCGGTTATTCTGTTGTGACACATCGATGTACTTGACAAGATTCATTGATTAGCGATCAAATGCGTAGACACTACCGCTACTTCAAAAACACACACGGAACCACGTTATTACTAACCGTTCAAGTTTACATTACAAAGTTGTTTTGTGAAATTTTAAGTTCAGTAAACACGAGTGATTATTTGCGTTTGGCTGGCGGGATGTCACTTACAGAGTCTCGATTGTAATCGTACGGTCACCTACTAGTGAATCAGTTAATGTCAGCAAATGAGATATATGTAATATAATTTCCAATAATATCAGTCGAAGTAAAATCAGAGGGTGATGTCAGCAAAAGTAAACTCAAAGTAATATCGATCGGTCTGGGTTAGAAACGCCTGTTCTTTCTGTAGCATGCGATTTATGTTTGTGAAGTGCACTTACTATCCGTAATTTGCCACTTAATATCAATACGATGTTCTTCGACTATTGTTGTGTAATAGTAGTAGCAATTATCTGAGTTCACGAAGCTGCTTCTTTACTTTGTTCTTGCATAGATGCTGGATGAAAATCATCATCTGATACAGTGCATTATGGACTATCAGAGCAAAGGAAAAACAGCTGAATGTACACAGTATGTATTTGTCCTGTATGTTGAAAACCCATGATCTTTTAACATTTCGAACATTTCCTAATTCTTTCATGAGCACACAGAAATGTTTTACATTTAAAAGTGCAGTCTTTTTTGATCAGTAAAAACAGTTTTACAAACCAAGTACCGAGCAGTGCATGTGAGTCTCGCTCACGAGAGATGAAGACACCAGACTCACGCTACTGTTATTGCTATACTGTATAAAACGCTTTCAAACACTCATTTCTAACTTCTACAAAGCACAAAATCATTAAAGTAGACAGACAAAACAATATAACAACAAATAAAACTGACATGTTGAAATGGACTGATTGACTGATTCAGACTTAATGAGTGTAACCAGCATCACTGTCAATAAACAAACACTATGTGTCCTGAAACCGCCTGTTCTTTAGAGAAGAATAAAGGCTGAAATACACTACATGATTTTTGCTCCAATTTTATTTATTTAGTTATTGTGTGAAGCTGACACTAGTCTGATTTGACGGATTTCGTAGAAAATCGAGTAGCGCGTGATGGTCGCAGACTCCGGCGGGAAGATGTCAAACGCACATTGTTTTCATTTGTCATGCAGCAAAGCACAGGTCTCTGCGTGAGTCTGTTGTGATCAGAACAACTTTAAAATCTCAAAGTGTACGATACTCGGTCGTTTCGTGCATTATGGCCCGTTTTTCCTTCGGTGACAGTTTACAAGGTCAGGAAGTGTTTGATGCACAGCGTTTTAAAAATCTCTTCTGATCTTAAGTCGTGTAGTGCATTCCAGCCTTAAGAGTCAGATAATTAATTGTAAGCAACAATTTATTGAGTTCACCTTTAAAAGAAAAACGTTTTCAAACATATTCATATTTTACTTTTTAAGCTGTCGTGATATAAGATGGATTTTTCGTATAGGGGAAGTGATCCTATTAAGCACACCTTAAAAGGTTGGTTCACCCGAAGGGGGAAAAAAAATCACCCTGCGGTTGTTTTAATGCCGTATGCCCTTTTTTTTCCTTAGACCGCAAAAGGAGAATTTTTAAAAAAAATGTCCCGCTTGTGGTTGTCCATGTAATGGCGATGGACAGCAATCAGCATCACGCTTTTTAAAAAAGACCCATGTGACACCCGTCGTGTATTGATAGGGTTTAGTGAAAAATGAACCGGAACGTAACGTATTATTTAAAGAAAAACTTTCTTTTGTGCGAGACACTGTTAGCACAGCAGTTCACTCCGACTCACCCAGGAAAAGCGCACAAGTTGTGAGAAATCTTTTATTGACTTTTATTTATTTATTTGTTGATGCATTTCATGTTCTGAAAAAGACAGAAGGGCATACTGAACAACGACAGGGGGAGTAAATAATGACTGAAGTTTCATTTCTGGGTGAGCTATGCCTTTAACCCCTTACATGTAGAAGTGTGAATAATAACGTGGCAAAATAAGACACAGGTAAATACGTAGCAGTTACGGTCACCTGTGTTCCAGATAAGCCCACTACGCCATTTTATATAATCGCTTCAAATGTATTAAATAATGACATTTTTAACTTTTACCCGGATGTTTCTTTTGTGTTCACATCTATAGTGTTAGATCAGGTCCCCACACCATACAATTAGGATCCAGCCCCGGACACCAGATCCCGTCAGAAAATGTCAGCCTTTCGGTAACAGAACAACTAGTCAGCAAGCTGTAGTTACCCCAACCCCGCTAACAGCAGGTTTATAAAGTTGACCGATGAAGTGAAGTGATGATGGTAAAAAAAGGTATAACAGAATTTATTGAACAGTTTTCGTTGCGTATGTCTCAATGTTCAGACTTCGTCTGGGGAGTACAGCTCAAAGAACAGTGATATATCAAACGGATTCAACATCCCATAAACCTTGAATTTCCATAAACATGCCCGTTATCTATTTCTTAGACCAAACAATTCATGAAACCCCACAATCATGGAACTGAACAATAATGAAAATGCATAAGCGAGGAAAATAATAAGAAATATAAAATATAAAAACATGTAAATGAATAATATATATGAATAAATGATAAATACTTAAATAATCAAATAAACAATTAAATGTGAATTATGTGAATGACTAATGATTATAAACTAATTATTAAATGATTATGTAAATAAATGATTATAAATGAAATTAAAAACAAACATAAAAACACAATAATTTGCACAGAAGGATCTAAGGATCCTTCAATAGCCTGCACTTCTATCTGATCTTAAGATTCTTAACCCTGTCTCAGTTTCTTGCTATCAACTCTTTCTTATGAGACTTTTCTTATTGTTTAACCTTACAACTTCCAGTAGTTCAAATCACAAATTAAAAGCATGTGTTTAGAGCACAATTAATGAATTTACTGCTTTTTATATGAGGTTTGGTGGGTTGTGATCTTATTTGCAGTAGTGTACAGTAGAGCGTAGATGTAATCTGTGGGTAGGATGAGTCTCTACCACGTTGTTGCAGAAGTTGATATGGTCCCCACCACTTTCTGAAAGCCATTAAAAAAAAACACTTGTGAATGTCTTATGCAAAGAAAAGGCATCTCAGCTCGGCCGTTCACATAACACAAAATACATTTGTGCTAATGAGATCGATAAACCTTGCCATGCACGTATCAGGATTTGTCAGACGTTGTAATTGTGTGTGCGGCGCCGCTCATACGCACTCTTTTACCGGGTGATTGAAGAGATGAAGTAAACGGTGCTTTCCATACACGCATTTCCACGAAATGTGTCAATGACATGAAAGTATTACACAGAAGTTCCAAAAATTATAAGAATTCAACAGAAATAAGCTGCTTTTGAAACACTTTTCCCATGACATGCTTTTTTAAAGTGTTAATGACAGCAGTGATTACGTGGCTTTGATTCTGGATTAATTCTTGGATTCAATTCTGCTTTAAATTGTGTTTTGTATTGCAGAAATCAGTCTGAGCTCTAAGAAAATATTTTTACTTTTATGATTAAATAATGGATCAGTGATGGCTTAGTAATATACAGTACGTCCTCGAACAGATGCCTTTGGCCTACTGTACAAGCGCTGTCACAAATGACCATTTTATGCGCTAGTTTTCAAAGACCTACACATCTGTCTCTGCTTACCCCGACACTCAGTTCTGATCACATCCTAACAATCAGTACAAATTAAGCTCATATATTTCTTGCTACTGTTATTATCTATTATTATGTATAGCGTTTCAGTCGTTTTAGGTTTTATTATTAATACTTCATTAGTATCACAGTCCCCACCACTTTTTAAGACAAAATTACAGCAATGCAATAGGGATGTAACGGTATGAATATTTCTTATCACGATTATAGTGACCAAAATGATCACGGTTATCGGTATTATCACGGTATTGTTAAAATGTACTGGAAATGTTCAAAAGGTACTGACACATAAATCACTTCACCAACTTTTATATTTAAAATCAACAAACAACAAATAAAATGACTTTTTGTTTGCATAATCACCAAAACAACAACAGTAGCCTACCAATGATATCCAGATTTTA
>JAHKKF010538785.1:13815-49722 GCA_019740295.1 Labeo calbasu | reverse complement strand
TGGAGCACTGGCTGTTGTCAGACTCCTTGTGCAAACAAAAATCTCACTAGATTATTACAATTAATGGCAAACAGAATGTTTGGAAATGTAAACCGATATTTTTTACTGACACACTACAGCAAAAGATAGAAATAACTTACTTTAAACCATTTTTTAGCTGGTGAAAACACTAGTGGCCTAAAACTTTTGCACAGTACTGTATATATATATATATATATATATACACACACACATACATACACATATATATACACGCGCACACACACACACAACAAAAATTGTCAAGCAATTCATAAAAATTGACAGTGAATAAGAAGTCAGGCAAATCAACATTTTGAGCAATCTGTAAAAACCTATTTCCAAACACCAAATACTAAGAGTGGCAATCACAGACAATCTAAACCCATTAGACTTCACTACGTACTGACAAGGAACAGTAAAGGAAGACCCTATTTAAACCCTGAAGGGATATTACATGAAACAATAAAACAAGCCAGCTGGGAAAATGTCCCTTTGGTGTCATTTCTGCAAAATTATATTTCTTAAATTCCTTTGTGACACCTTTAATGTGAAACGTCCAGTGTGTGATACTAAAATATTGATGCTCTGTCGTGTTTGAAAACATGCTGACTCACACTAAACCCAACACTAAACCTAATGATAGTGTGAACAAAAGCAACCGAAAACTGAAGCACTCTTGCAAGGCAAAGTTCTTATAGTGTGTTTCACAGGACCTGCAGTGCTGCACCAGTAAGTTTACCACATCAGAAAAGCCAAACTTACAGAGCTGGTTATGTGATCCAAATGTCAAAATGTATTAGTTTATGTGTTTACTTGTATTAGTCTAAGCCAGGGGTCAGGTGTCTGGCAGAGTTTAGCTCCAACTTGCCTCAAAACACCTGCCTGGAAGTTTCAAACACAGACCTACTAGCAAGACTGTGATCAGCTAGTCCAGATGTGCTTGATTAGGGTTGGAGATAAACTGTGCAGGCCACCGACCCTCCAGGACCAAGTTTGGTGACCCCTGGCCTAAGCATTTTGAGCTCATAACATAGTATTGGATATATGGAGATATGGAAAATGGAGATAAATTTGACTCCAGTAATAACAGAGACATTTGTGTGAAAGTTACTCTGCAGCAGTACACTCGCCTAAACTTCATCATAACACACAATATACTGTATGAAATGGAAGTCCAGTTGGATTTTTTATGAAATGCACTAGATTTTTACATCTGATCACATCTACATGTTACATAGTTTAACAGAAAACTAAATCAAGAATACAAAAACCATCCAACAGAGACCCTGCATGTGAAATTCTGTAAAAACATCAACATCAAATAATGCATTATTTCTCTCAGTAGCTCCAGCGCTTCAGTCCTGATGTTTCACTGACCGCAATCACACTGATGCTCTGGACCAGAACGATACTGACAGACTAACTAATCCAAACTGACAGAAGACCATGGACTATCAGTACACTATCAAGACATAAAACACTGAGAGACACCTGAGCAGCTAGAGATTGTGCGCCTCTGAGTGTGCTACATACAGGTGAGTGGGCTGGACAAACCACCTGTAGAAACGCACTGTTTTCTCTCTATATGCACCAGACACTTTCTTATTAACACTCCATGTTGCAAGGACCCAACAAGGACTTAACAAATGTTTATTTGTCAGTGCACCACAAATCATATTGCACTATTTGCTTCTTAACCTAAAATACCTCTTCTGCACATTATCATGCAGAGTTATTATATAAAGTACTCGTATAGTCTGTTTTAGATTATCTGTATGTCAATTATTTATAGCATATGTACAGTTAGATTACCGCTTTCAGTAAGTTAGCTATGTATAGGTTTAAAAATTTGCCCATTGGCTTCTGTCCATCATGGCCTCCTAATCATCCCCATACCTTCTGACTGCCTTCATGACTCTGTGTCCTCTCCACCAGGTGTGTGGTGGGCGTTCTGCTGCACACTGGTGGTGAATGAGAAGACACCAACCCCCTCCAGAGACAGAGAGAGAGAGACCTCTGTTTAACAGCTGATAGGGCTGAAATTACCTCAGGTCTCTTTGCTCATTTCCTCGAAAGATAAAAAGCCCTGGAGTTTTCCAGCATGTCTCACTTTCAAGGGCACCGTGCGACTGAAGGAACTACAGCCGACACAGGCGAACAGACGGCTCAGATTTGGCACAGATCAAACCAGAATCCCGTAAACGTTTTAACTGCATAGATTTCAAAAATAAAAGCCAGACTGCTGCACGTACGCTAATGCTAAAACTTTTTATGAACACTTAACATACAGTTTTGGAATCGATTCTTTTAAGGGCCTCGTATATCAAATGTTAGCTTGCTGTGTGACTAGTATTAGAAATATCTGTGTTTTATTATCATTAAATCTAGTGAAATGAGAAACTCAGTATCTGCCCTGACAGGCTGAACCAGATAGAGTTTGGTCTGCTTTGTGCTTCACAACAAAAAGCCTGAAATGAAACAAAGATTTCTACTTTTAAAAGAATAAGTCAATAATGCGTAGCAGTTCTTTAGGTTCATTAAATCACTTATTCTCATTTTCTAGATGTTTAGGGGTTGAACTAATGAAATTAAACTGAATTTGCACTAGAGGAAATTTAAGGCTCTGACAGCGACATCCACTCATTAATACTGATGCTCACAAATAACTCAGCTAATTACTCCAGAGATGCAGAAAAACAAATCATAACCAGACTGTGAATGATATTCAGCACTTTAATAGGACTGATCAAATCCCAGAGGAAAAACAGGCAAATCATTATGAATTTGTCTTTCTGCCCAAAGTTTCCGCTGAAGGTGGTCAGGAACTGATTATGCAGATTTTCCCGCAGGTAATTTTCCACATCAGTTGGTTTTGAGTTTTGCTGCTTTAGCGTTTAGAGACGTTCACCATCACACACGATTTATGAGGACTGAGTGGCGTTTGTTCCCTCGTCAGTTTGACAAATGTAGGCGGAGCATGTGGTAGATAAGCTGAGTGTACAAACTCACACACACACCAGTTATTAAGGCTATTAAGTTACCCCCCATGATTTTTCAATAAAACTATAATACTTCAAACATAAAACTAGTGAAAATGAAATGAAAAGTTTCGATTGCTGTATTAAATTTAGACCTGCTCATATTAAATCATATTTTATTTTTACGCGTTTTTACAGCGTTGCGCATTATAACCAATCACACGCGACTCTGTTGAGTTTAGAATCAGAGGCGTTCAGAACAGTCATCGCTGAAACCTGGAGTTTTGTTCAGATTGGACTCACGAATTCCCTCATCATAAGCAACAAAGTGCAGATACGAACTATGTCAGTAAGAGATTCATTTATCATATAGTGTATGGACAGATTCATTGATTATAAGAGGAGTTATGAGTGCTTAAACACTCAACAGAGTGACTGTGCTCATTTAGAGTGCGTTCTTTCACTGCGTGATTCAGTCTAATTTTCCCAAAATTCAGGATATATTGGTAGAACATGTATATTTATATCACTTAATATAGTTAATCAATATCAATACCTTTTTTTTTTTTTTGCAAACAGCACTGTTTCGTCTCTAAACAACATGACAGTGTTTCATTCCTGAATGAATCAACTGTTTAAATGATTCAGTTCGATCGCGATGACTCACTTATTAACAGTGACGTGCTGACACCTACTGGCGGTTGTAATTCCACATTTAAAATACCTTTTCATTTTTTTAAATAATTTCAAATATCAACATTCATTGTTTTAGGATTAAAATATTAATACATTTTTCATGCACTTGTAACTGCAGGTTAAACGCATTCATGTCCTGCATTAAACACTGTGTTTCCTCTATATTGAAAAGATTAATTTTGTTGATAATGATTTTATTTGTGTGGTAACAGCCTAAATGTATTATTATTCTAAGTGACTTTATTGATTCAATATAAGCATTTGACACAAAAGATGCACAGGTACGAAAAAAATAATGGCTTTATAAAGGTAAAAAATGCCCACAAAAGGTAAACATCACTTTAAACTTGTTTGAAAATATTAATTTCCTCAGACAGATATTTAATTCATTGGTTAGTGATTGTTTGGTAAACCTAATTCACTGATCATCGTAAAATACGTTTTTATCTTAGAATTAGGTTCTCTCAATAATAACAAGGACAAGACAAAAATATGAATCATATTTATATAAGGTTTATTTATTTATTTATTTTTTGGAGGGGGGGTCTGGTTTGGAGGACCCCCCAAGAGCTTTGACACAATTCGAACACTGACACACACACGAACACTCACCCACATACTTACACACACACACACACTCAAACACCTCCACTCTCACACACACCCCCATGCACACACTCACACATGTTGTGTTTCCATGTTTTATGGGGACATTCCATAGGCATAATGCTTTTTATACTGTACAAACCGTATATTCTATCGCCCTACACCTAAACCTAGCCCTCACTTTCTGGAAAAAAAACTCATTCTGCATGATTTATAAGCTTGTTTCGTCATGGGGACCTAAAAAATGTCCCCACAAAATTAACTAGTATTACTATCCTTGTGGGGACATTTGGTATAAATACCAGGTACATATACACACACACCCGCGCACGCGCACACACACACTCACACGCCCCCACGCACACTCACCCACATACCCACACACGCACTCAGACACCTGTGCTTGTAAGAAGGGTTGGTTCCAGTAAAGGTGAACAAGTCTTTCTATTCCAAGAAAACCAATCAATAATACTGAGGACTCGTTTTGCGTTTATACATTACACTGGTGGATCAAAACACAAATACGGGTCTCAGGTCAACTGTGACTAAGTTAACAATGCTAAATGATGAAATGAACGAACTATAAAAGTGACCGCAGGATATAAAAATAAACATATATATACACTGTAAATATAAACACAATGCAGTCATTTTCATACTGTGTCGGGTCTCCTACAGTCTGAATCCTAAATGGAAACCAGTCGAGAGCCACTGATCTAGAATGAGAATCTCTCTCTTTCTCTCTCTGCCTCTAAATAAATCACACTCGTGGATGTAATGTAAACTGACAGCTATCGACGAGCTCTTTGATGTCTCACCCTGGCTTCGTGTTTCAATATATGAGACGTCAACACGGATTAGAAACCTGTGCTCATCGAGACATCAACAAAATAAGACTCGGTATCAGTTTAATCCAAACAGCTCACTTAAATGATGATTAGTATCAGTTATTATTACTGAAAGATGTACCTTTGAGATCACAAATAAAACACTAAATCCAACCCACAACACAACTGATCCAAACAGTGATCAGGTAATGTGGAGGGGAACAGAGACCGTTTACGCCAGACAATCATCTAGATAGACTTACTGCTCAAAAAAAGTACATAAAACTAGACAATGATGGCACTCATTAACACGTTTACATGAAGCCGTCTAAACACACAGTAGAAAAACAAGCACTAACAACTGCTTTTCACGGCTTCTTCCCACGAGTTCCACTTGTACCGATACGATGGATTTGCCGGAGGCGTGGAGCAGCTTTCTGAAAGTCAGAGAATGTGCTTCCTCACACAAATGGACGAGGAGCTCGGTTATTAGACACTGGCCACTTGCTTATAAACAATGCAAACAACGCTGATAAATTCTAATAATGTTTTGAAAAAAATCAAGAAAATTTAAATGTCATATGATTATACCATAAAGAGTAAAGGAGCATTATGGGGTATGAACGAACTATGTGTGTGTGTGTGTGTTCAGACAGCCATCAGCGATCTGTGGTCACACAGTGATTGCCATTATCACCGGTGAACAGATTTCCACTGTAGGTTTGTTTGTGCTTGTGGACACGTTTATCCTTCCACATGTTTACGTCTTCTTGTGTCATAACCACTACACAATGAATTTTCTAAGCCGCCTCTGGTGGTGTTTTCCAGAACAAATCTGAGATTCGACACACTGCAGGTACACAAAACGACGAGGATGAGGCGAGTGTGATCTGTGGATCTGTGTTATACTACAGAGCTGCGACATTCATATACGTATGAGCACATTTAACAGGGCAGAGACGCCACTAATTGTTTAAATGTCAAACGCCACTAAAGCGGCTGACAGCCTGTCACTTCCTGTTTGTTTCACGACGTAGAGCGCGATTAAACGCCGACGTTACTGCAGTGACATTTACCGACGCGCTACTGTTGTCCTTCGCGTTTTTTTCACGTCTGACTGCCATAAAGAGAGACGCTTGCAGTGACGCTCCATAAATTCTGCTCTCTACAATTAAAACTGACATTAAGAAATCTCGGAACGCTGGCATTTAATCAGATCCATCATTCTTTACATACTGGAGAGGGGAGATTTTATTTTCTTTGTGGGCCCGTGATAAGGTTACTGAATCCAATTAGAATGGATGAATTACTGGCCGCATGGACTCTCACTTTAGCACATATATTCCAACATAAGACATTTTCAGTCCTGATGAGGCCCGGCCGTCTACATCGTCTCTTATGACACCGCTGGTGTAAAGCATGACTAAATACAGTGAATTTTCACATGCTGATACTCAGGATGGAGTGCATATTTGCAGCCTGCTATGAATTTGGATGCTGGTAGAAACTGATCTGAGCCCCGTCTTGCAATACTTTACACAACTGATGTGTTTCCCTCACACTGTGAATCTCTTCTGCTATGCGTTTCTCTAGTTTTTAATGTTTAATACGCTATATGAGCTAATAAGTTTACTATTGCTTTCTGCTGGAATGATAGCTCACGTTGTTTTTTTTTTAACCTCAGCTGGTGCAAAGTGTGATATTTCCTCCCTTTATCACACACAGTTTAAAGACGCCGGGGAAAAAAAGCTTTTCACACGACACGCTGTAAAGGTCGTGTTGTCATATTTTAAACTACAATAAAACCCTGTGTGGAATTTGACCTTTTACAAACATGCTTGGGACACCAGAGGTCAATTCATGCAATTTCTGCTACACAATCCTCCAGACATACACGAAATTATATGTAGGACACAGAGGACGCACATTTGTCCTGAATATATATTATGAACCGCATATTAAAGAGCACCAAAACGGTATTTATTATTCTTATTTATTATTTTTTTTAATGAAATGGACAGAATTTAAAATCTGAGACTTTGTTTGATATCAAAAGTAACACAGAGCTGAGCTTTTTGCAATTTATTGGATGGGAGGCGCGCTATGTACTGTTCATTCATCAACTGAAAACAAGCATAGACCAAAAGATCGATTGGGATTTACGAATCGATATTGGTTCATTAAAATGAGAATATATTAAAATCGCCGTTACTGCGGGGTGTGGTGTTGAACATGAAAAGTAACGCAGTCTCATGTGTTGATCTGTTCTCTTCAAAATAAATGCATAGTCCTATCGTCCTGTAGGTTCATAATTAAAAATGAAAATGTGAACAAAACATAAAACTAACACAACCTCTGATAAAAATATAAATATACACACACACAACGGTGTGCGGCTTTTACTTCTTCATTGTGTGTTAGTTAATCAGATGACGGCCTACGACAGGGTTCCTCCAATCTTGCCCTAGAGGGTCGACGCCCTGTAGAGTTTAGCTCCAGCCTCGATCAAACACACCTGAGAAAATTACAGGTAAGTGAGATTGATCAGGGTTTGAGTCAAACTCTGGACTGGATTTGAGGAACCCTAGACTAGAACTTCTAGGATCTACATCAGATACAAGTTAATGTACGGTAGAGGCTGCACTGAGATTGGGATCGCCCGGGCCCACTGAACACAACGCAAATCCACGGGAGCGGGTGGTTCTACATTTGGGCGGCCAAAAAATATAGCGCGGGTCCCGTCGTCCCGTGATTTGGCGCATAACATAAACGATGGAGTTCCATTGTCCAATCGCGGGAGCGGCCCGTAACGGCCAGAAATTCAGCAGGAGCAGGATTAAGAAAACAGTCCTGCACAGAGCTTTAATGTACATCCATAAATACTGTACGTGCTGACTGCTCCTCATTTGCTCCTCATTTGAAATGAAAAGCTCCTGCTCTCTGCTAAAGCTATAATAACTAAAAAGCTTCACCCATCATATAATGAGGCTGATATAAATAGACAGATGCTTCACACTTTTTTTCTGCAGCAGCATGAAATAACTCTTTCACAAGTTTAGAAATGTATTAGTTTAGAATTAATTTGCACTGAAGAGTCTTTACTTATGCTCAGTCTACTGACATTACATGCTATTATTATTCAGAAGATGCCAAGAAACCTCAAGTCCATACTAGAACAAATCAATGCTTTCAGCAGATCCCATGACGCTTCTCACCGTTACTTACAATAGAATTCACCACAAAATCAGATGAGTGGCGTTTTAGCAGACGTTCACAGGCCACTTTTTGTCAACATTAATCCCATTGAACAAATCTGAGCAATATCCAGAAGCAATAAGGAGCTAAATTGACTGAAACACCATGTGTACACAACAGCTAAAGGATGTCTACACTGGACAGCAACATAGCGACTGTCGCAAATCAACAGATGTCTTTTGTCGTGCATCCGGTGTAGACGTCCATTATCTATTAAAGTATTCATTTGCAAAGTTAAGGCATGAACACTGGACAGCGAAATGTTTGTTGGGTCTGCATGGTCAGAAAAAAACAGGTAAAGAAGAAAAGACGCATGTTAACTGCAAAAGAATTAAGAATTAAAGTAAAGAATTAGGTGTGACGTCAGGAACCATTTAGTCTCCAGCGCCACCATTTTCCAGAACTGCAACCTACCTGGAGTCTTCAGAAGTGGAGTGTGTCAGGTTCTCAGAGACTTTGCTCGGGTGTAAAATCCTCAAAAATGACCCTCATTTTAAAAGAATAACATGCTGAAGTGTTGTGAAATACATGAAGACTGTTTTCTATAGGCTTTATAGACCAATAAGTTGAGAGTGGCTCTTGAAGGACCAGCATCAAATCCTCTTATACCATTCTTTCAAGAATTTATCTTCCAAAATCCAGCAGTAAGTTTTGGGAGTTCATTTTAGTCTATCTCTTTAAGTCAGACTTAAGACCTAATTCTTTACTTTAATTCTTAATTCTTTTGCAGTTAACATGCGTCTTTTCTTCTCCACCTGTTTTTTTCTGACCATGCAGACCCAACAAGCATTTCGCTGTCCAATGTTCTTGCAAATTCTTGCATTGCATTAGTATTGCGTTCTTCTCATGGGCATATAATAATTTTTAAATCTCTTTTTTCGCACATTTTATCTGTAAAAGTAAAACATGCCTAATAATTAAGCACAGTTATTAAGTTAGTTATTAAGATTGATGTAGTTTAAAATGGGTAAAATGTGCTTGGTAAAAATAAAAAATAAGACCAGAATATCAACGTGCCTAATAATTATGCACACAGTGTATTTACAAATAAACGTGTTTTCAACAGGAGCTTATAACAGGGGTCTCAAACTACCAGCCACTATCCTGCAGCCATTTTATTCGGACAATGAAAGAGTTGGATTTAGACAACAGATATTGGGTGTGACTTGACTGCAGTGTATTTTATGTTGGAATGACTGACTGATTGTCTCTGAATGGGATTTATGGTATTTTTTTTTCTGCTCGGCTGGCTGTTATTCAGGAGAAGCACGTGAAGCGTGAATCCTCGAGATCGCTGTGAGCGGAGCTCCATCTGCACTGGTTCCACGTCGCGGCGATTGCATCAAACATAAACGAGGCTTAAGGCGAATCAAAATGCCTTTACTCAATCTAGCATCTACAGACTGAACGAGTCACAAGTCTTTTGAAAAGCAAAGCATCCTTCGATAACAGGTTTTGGGTTGGATATTATTACACAGAAGGGAAAAATGAAGAGAGAAAGCCAAATGGAGAGCAGAAAAGTGGAAATGCTACTAAAAGGTCATCTATCAGTGCAAAAGACTGCTCACTTTAGAATCACTAAAAAGCTGTCACTCATCTCACAACATTCCATTAAAATCAATGAAGTTGTCTACACTGCATAATGAATCTCTTACTTACGTCGTGTCGTTGTTTGTCAGTGAGAGAGGTTTGGCGAGAGCACGCACAGGCCCAACTCCGCACCGAACAGAATCTCCGGTGTTTTGGATGAGCGGTGAGTGGATTCTAAACGCCTCTGATTGGCCACTGCATTCAAGAGACCAACAAACATGTCTGTGACTGGCTACGTTTCTCACCGCTGTAAAAACACGCTGTAAAACAAAATGTAAAAACATTTCACGTTCACTAAGCCGGTTTTGCGCCGTGTCTACGGTGGTTACGGCCCCGACTGGTGCTGTATTACTCCTGATCTGTTTCAGAACACTTGCATCATCTGTCATGTGCTCTCAAGTCTGAGTTGCAAAAAATCATTAAAATCCCTTGGCTAAAGTGAGCCTGAAACACGTGTCTAATGTTGTGATTCTGCGTGACTCTGAACCAAGTGTGTGTTGGAGCTGAAATGCAGCTGTGTAACTTCTATTTTATTTGCATGACTGTAAAAGCCGTCGGCCATATTGACGTGTCCGATCAGTATTCTGGAGGTGTCACCTGTGTGATGTCCTCTATACGTCTCCTCACATCTAGACAAGAACTGATTTCACCACGAGGACCATCATAAGACGCGTCCGCTGTTTGAGCCTTTGGCGGTGTGACGCATTAGCATCGGCAATGAAGCGTTAATGTCATTTAAGGAATCCTTCAGGAACTAATTCCACACAAGGTCAATAATTCCAGTGATAGGAAATACAGTTATGCAAATCTATGGCAGCGCTAGAACGGTCATCTATATTCATTCACATGAACCCAGGCACTTTCGGCACGTACGGCTGCGAGCGAGAGGTCGATCAGACCGAAATCACACACGTGCGTCTCGTGACGGGTGTCTCGGGGTCTCCAGAGCTTCATGAGATCGTTCATCCAGCCGTATGATCCAGAGCTGTGACCGGTCTTGATTATGAACACATCCACAGCTGTGTTTTACATACTGTGTATTGAGAATACGAATGAACGACTGGACTCATCTTATTCGCTCTGCGTCGACTCCCTGAGCGTTTTGCAGTCGATTTGTGGCGTGTGGTTTTGACCACATTCCCACATCGTGATATTAGTCAGCGGACAAGACTTCTAATTCAGCCCGTTTTATGTCGGGTTACTCAAATTAAGTTTCTGTTCAAATCTATTAAATCAGCGTTTTAATTTTATGATGTTCCACCATCATTACATTATCGTTTGCATGGTAGGCATAAATGATCAAACCATGAAGTAAATGCTGAAGGGAATCAATTTTGTCCTTTCCTGGCTGTACAGCAACAGAACAGAAAACTCTTTCGTTTTCCCTGTTTATAGGCTCTAGGTGTTTCTCCGTCCCTCAGCGCTGCTCGTTTTCATGGCTGTGATCAGAGTGCCTGTCCACTACATAGTGAGCACTGACTGTAGACCGGGGGCAACTGTAACTGTAATTTTTTTTTTTTTTTTTTTTTTAATTTTCCTTCATAACTCACAGACTACTCGAAATACACTGTACAGAAACCCAATTTGGAAATGGAATTACAATTTGCTGTCACTGCATGTCATGGGAGAAACAGTCAGTCACACAGAAGTGTAGAGCTGCACAATTGTTGGATAGATTGAGAATCACATTTATTTATTTATTTTATTTATTTATCAAATAGAAATCAATATTCTCCCACAATTCTGGTCAGACAACTAACAACAAAAAAAAGAAGAAAATTACAGCAGTCTATTTATTTTTTTAAAATTAGAATTATTGCAAAATCTGCACCTCTTCTGTCGCTAATATTAATTTCATAATGATCCTTACTCTGTGACGTCAAGCAGCAGAAGTTAAGTGACAATGTGCAAATGCTTCTGGCCCGTTCTGGAGTGAACTAGATCTGCAAGACGTGTATGTGTTACATGTCACAGTTTATAACACCGGTCGTTCATCCATTGCGAAATTATGCTGAAAAAAAACAATTAGGGGCATAAATTAAGAGTATACACCACTGATTATTACAGCGAAGGAGTGAGTGTGAGCGAACGAGCTAAATATTTAATACATATGTGCATATTTGACAACTGTTGCAACAATTATGCTGTTTTAAATAAAAACACAGGGAATATCTTTGAAAGCATTGATGTAATTCTGAACTGAATGTGACGAGACATGAAACATTAAGTCATTTTCAACATATTGAGAATAGGCTATGATTAAAAGTGAATGGGCATGTTTTAAAACAAAAGTATTATTTGCCAGTGTTTCAAATGGATTACTTTACAATAAGTTTGAGTTCTTTTACTGTTTTTTTCTTTTTTATCAATGACTTAAATCCCTTTCAATTCTTAGGTGATTTAATTTAACCAAAAAAACTGTTTTGATCCCCCAATGTTCAAGACATGGTTGTGGGTTTGGCATTAGGTATAAATCATATTTTAGGTTCTTCATTATTTTAGAGTTTTACCTACATTGTATTCATTGCAGACAATGCGTGTTTCTATTCACACACACACAGACACACACTCAGCTGGAGCTGCCGGTCAGAATCCACACGCGTGACCGCCCGTCCGTGTGCCGCTGGCGTGTCAGACTCTCGGCGCCGTGGGCTTTTAGCTCATTCGGCTCCTGCAAACGCTTTCTGCTGACTGCACCAAACGCACCGGGAGCCCAAAGACCTTTCTCTGACTCAAGCACTTCTTGCAAGTCAGCAAAAATTGCAGTACAATTCATTTACAAATCCTAAGAGGTTTAATTTATGGATTAGCGGAGGAGAGAGGTTTGCACTCTGGTGGCCCTAAAGGACATAACGCATTAGATTTGTAGCTTGAAAGTAAACCTTGACGACCTGGGAAACCAAGAAGACGTCTACTAGAATAAAGCACTGAGAGAATAAACTATTAGTGATGATGTGGGCGAAGAGACACAAAGCTTTACAGTCAATCTGCAGTTTATAAATACATCTCTATGTAAGTACACATAGATAAACACAGAGGTTTAGTGTGCTGGTGGGAGACGGAAAGATGAGTGAAATCATTTCATAAACAATCATCACATCTTGTCGTGACACAGAGAAAGCGCAGCACAGACGGAGGACGATCACAATCTGTTGAGCGCATTCACAATGGCTTTACGTGCAGACGGCGGATGAGAGACAACAACTTCATCTTCCTTCAGTCTTTACTGAAGTGTTCGCACAGAAACTGCAAGGAAATTTCACAAATAATTATAAAGAAGGCAAGTAAAACACTGAAAAAAAGAATCTTGAAGTAGCAAGACTGAAATAGTACTTTCTTGTAAAACATATTCCAGTAATCTGTGTTTTATTTACAACTTTAAAAAAACCATTTGCTGTGCAAACACTTTATGCAGTATCCTGTGGTGTAGAAGTATGTATTTTATTGTTGAAGATGCTCACATTATCCCTGTACAGCCGCCGCTGGCACTTTGGCAAGCCGGGGAAGCTTTTCCTTAACAAAGCCCCTGACGAAAGCACAGCCGAAACGAAAAATTCCTGCAACACAAACGGAACAGCACGCGGCACACGATTCTGCAGGATCAATGCCGAGCAGACAAACACAACGGTCGTGACTGTGTGACACCGAGTGTAACATTTAAAGTGGTTTCAAAACAATTATTAGGGCAAAGAGGGCACATAGTATGCTATTCTCAGACTGTTACCAAAGTCTATTTAGCCGGCCTGAACCTGGAAATAAATCAATCAGCTCCATCTGCTGAATGTGGAAAGACTGCAAACTCCAAACTGGACTGTCAACATTATATTTCGGAAACAATATGATGAGAGCCATATAAATGTAAGAATCATCAGATCAAACCGTTAACCCTAACTGTTCAGGCAGGTCCGGTCAATTCACGTTCACACATCAACCAGCTGTCAAAACGGGGTTATGCGTCTACTGAACGCTGCTTTTCCCCTCTCCATATTTTCAGTGAGTGCTCCGTCTCCTCATGGTGTCCAAAAATGAAATGAGGCATATCTTACTCAAATGAAAGAAGAAATTAGATCCATATCAGAACAAGTTCAAAGAAGAAATGTGGAAATGGAAAAACAACAGTAAAACATAAAACGTTTGAATATTCTGTTGTTAATCTTTATATTTTAGTCGTCATAGAATAATAATGCTACAGTTTGACAGTGAATAATTGCTCTCACGGCAACGAACAGCCCATAAAGTGAAAACTCAGTGAAAGAGCACCTCGGAGGGAGACGCCGATTTGTTTTGACAGCACTTTAGAAAGCGAAGGGGTGAAGAGTTCAGTGATCGCTGCTTCTGTCTGTGATTGTTAACTGAACACACACACACACACAGTCACATTATGGGTTTATCAGAGGAAGAAAACAGCCCCTCCGGCTCAATTTATTCACACAATCACTGTTTTTCCCTGATGAGACACATCTGATTACAGACAAACATACACACAATTTATCTTGTGATAGAGAAATCCAGCATTTTTTTAAGAAAAAAAGGTTTTGTTTTAACTTGTACATGCAACTAGATTTCCTAGTTAGTTGATCTAACCTGAAGATCAGGATAATTGTCCTGCTCTCTCACGCTGAAACTCTACAGACTCTATATTACACACATTTCCTGTCGATTCACTCTTCATGCTGACAGAAAAGATCACATTCAGTTGAATTCTTACTACACACTTTATGCATGGACTAATGAAATGAATACACTTCAGGTTGAAGGGAAAAAAATAAAATAAAAAATGAAGCACAAATGCTAGTTTATCTGTGGTTGAATTGGATTGTGAAAGGTCAGCAGCAAAGACACTGGTTAATAATAACTCGCGCTACTTGTAATGTATTACCCCAACACTGCCAACGACAGACAAGTAATGTGCAGTTAAAAAAAAGAACAGATCCCGAATGAACCACACATTTTTTAAAAAGCAGTTTAATTTTTTTTTTTTACTCATTATGTGATTAGAAATGCCTTTTTAAGATTTTAAGTTACACAACAGCAAAATAACAATTTTCACTTCCGAATCGATAAGAAATTAAACGATACACACCGCATTGTGTTTTACACAGTATTTCTTACCAAACATCTTGTGAAATACAGCCTGCACCCGTGCTCAGATGACGCCTGTCAGTCACTGACCCCAGATCAGTTCGTACCGTTATGGGACAAAGCTCAGATATAAGCAATATTTCAGCTCACATTATGTCTCTTACCGTCCCAACAGAGCGTTTGGCGAAGGGAGCCAAGACAATTTAATAACACCAGGCTCTCATTCCTCCAAACGCTGAAGAACGAGCAAAATGACTTTCTTCCATCTGTAATTCAGCTCAGCGCCGCTGTGATAAACGAGCTGCTGTAAAGGTTAGATTTGCTTGGATCGGAGCGTCTGTCCCTGCCAGCGCTGGATGATCGCTGTACTTTGTCAAATTAGGAACTCCAGTTCATCATTCAGAAGATGGCTGCTTAAATTACCTGCTTTTTTACTTAATGAGGATAGGAATTTAGCTTCATCTGTGTGTTTTCCTGTTCTGTTTTGAGATGACACGAGTTGAGTTGAGATGAGATGAGATGCTACAGGGAGTTTTCAGAAACTATAGCTCCAACTGAGTTTCATTAACTCACCGCTAGTGTGTGTGTGTGTGTGTTTCCTCAATATCCTCCAGTCCCTCCATAAGCTGATTTTACTGCAGTGGTTCTTGCTAACAGCATTTCTTCTCCAGTCGTTTCTAATCTTTCTTATACCAGTGAGACAAATAAGTGCATGTACAATAGCAAAACCCTTCAAAGAGCGCTGCTAGAGCGCTGTGACCTTACGATAATGCAGCAGGTAACTGTGAAAACACTGAACTAGTTTGCCAACGTTTGCAAGTGTAAGGACTCAAGATCACACTTGAAAAAGATTCAGAGCAGGTGCATGAAATAAGCCATGTTTACTCCACGGATGTGGCACATCTGGTGAATTTACAGACTCTAGATTTCAGATAATAACTGCCTTTGATAGTAGACTCTGAGATGGCTCAATCAGAGCTTGCTTAAGTTAGCCTGGCATTTATATAGACTACAGGAACAGAAACTATCAGCTCGAGTAAGGAAGAGGAGAAGAGAATCCAATGGCGAAAGAAAACCAAGACCAGATTTTCTGACCAATGTGACATTCAAGACCGCAGCAGAGATTGGGATGCCGTGGGGTTTTGTCTTTAACACAGTCTTCTGTGTAGAATTACTTACTTACGCATCTCATCCAACACCTACGTCGCTACTTCCAAAGAGTCATAATAGACCAAGTAACAGAGGCTTCTTGAGCTGTTGATAGCAGACAGTTACAGTATGAGAGACAGAAAGAGATGAGTGAGAAATGTCATGTAGCTTTTACATTGCTAAACTATATGAACTAATAAAATCGTCAGAGCAGCGCCGACAACACGTTTCTGTGCGTGTTTCCGTGCGTGCGGACGTGTCCTTACTGTGACGTGTGCGTCTGTAAGGGAGAGAGCATGGAAGAAAGAGAGTATGTGCTTTCCATACAATTGAGGCTAAAACATGGAAATAATTTGTCATTTTTTTATCAGATTGTTTAGTGTATTTATTAGCTTAGCCATTGTGTCCAACTTTAAAGAACTGTAGAAAATTATAGTCCTCTTCTTATGAAGAGGTCAACAGATTCATGAGTTCATCCAAATTAAGCTTATGGACGTAGTTATAATAGAAGTCAGACACTGAAGCAACTTGCTGTTTTTGTTACTCTTCCGAGAAAAATTCATTCACTTGTTTTGTATCCACATCGAGACATTCTGATCAGATTTATTAATGTTCATCTGATCTCATTTTGTAAGTGACTTTTCTTTCTGTTTTAATGTTTTAATTTTTATTTATTTTTGTCTTTTTTGATAGTTTGACTTATTAAAAAGAGAATATAGGAAAATCCCTGATAGCACACATACATCACATTTACATCTGGAAGACATTTTTTTTTTTTTTTTTAGAGTGTTTGCTAATCCGCAATTTGTCTAGAGGATGTTTCCTATCAGATGTCAAATAGATGTCTATGACATGTCTTTAAGATGTTTAGCATGTATGTAAAACTGACATCTTGCAGACGTACGTGTGCTGTCTGAGATATAACTTGACTAATATGGGTTTCCTGATAGGTAAATTTCACATACATGAACAAAAATATGGCTCTAAACCTTTTCTTTATTCCAAGTTGATCTAAATGAATGGAAACTATCCAAAGTTCTGTTCATCCTAAAGCAGTGAAAACGGCATCTCTATATTCATCTTGTGTGTCCTCTTAACTTGTAAATGTATTACTTTTTTTTTTTGTAAACCTGGCAACATAACCCTTACACACACACACACACACACACAAAGAAGGTTACTATAGTTAAACCATGGTAACCACAAATGGAAAACAAAATATGGTTACTACACTTTTACCACGGTTCATTTTTTAACAGAATTTGTATTTGTGTACACTCTTTCTTTCTCTTTCTTTGTTTATATGTTTGTTTTGTTTTTATAACTGTACTGGCTTAATGGTTTGATGTTTTCTACTTTTTAATAATAAAAAAAGAAGAAATCAGAAAAAACAGAGATTCACAAACTTGCTCCAAAATATAGCCCCTATCTGAATCAAATGATTCGCAAACCCGCACATAAGTCCCAATCCAAGTCAAATTATTCACGATTCACGCTCCGAAATTCCAATCCAAATCAAATGATTTGCAAACCCGCTTCAGAGTCCCGATCTAAATGATTCACGATACACGATTTGAAATCCTAATATGAATCAAATGATTCACAATACGCGATCCGACTGGACTGCTTCGAAACAGTGAATTAGTTTGCAATGCAATGGTTTAACAACATACATCAAAGTACCTTACACTGTCATACACTTTCTCTTGCACATAAACGCTGCAGCTGAGGGAGAGCACGCGATAGCACTGCTGCGCTGATGTAACTTTGTGAATAGAGAATGGGAACGTGACGTCAGCAACGCACGGCATTCTGGGACTTTTGGACACGGACACTACAGTCTAGACTGGGTAATAGTGGAGGTAAATGTTAAAATTTATATTGTACATTTAAAAACACATTAGAATGGAGTACGCTTGCTGTGACATGAACTGTCATATCTGCTGTCATGAGCGGATGGAGAACGGATCTAAAATGAAGCACAATTTTATGCTTTTCAGCTTGAAACAACACAATGGCAAAAGCAGCTCAATGAAAATAAACAACTTCAAAATCTGGCTTTGTCGTTTGTATTTATTATTAATTACAGATTTATAATTTCCGATCCACATGAATGTGTAAGTGCTCACGCTATGAATAACACGTTTGGAAATGTCATTTAATCAGTGATATGACTCGCTGTGATCATTGTCATTGTTCATAAAGCAACTCATGTGATTTACTGTTCAGCAGCTCTTTGTAAGAAATCGTGTATTTGTTCAATTTAAGTCCAGTAAAACTTACTGCGCTTTACACCTTAATGAAATTAGGGCGATATGATATACGATTAAATACATCAGCGTTTCTCAATTACAGTCACGTACCGTCGCTCTGTATATATTGCATATGTCTCTCTTATTTAACCTGATTCAGATGACCAGCTAGTTCAGAGAGAGCTCCACGACTGAACTGTGTTCCGATTAACATGGTCCCTACACAATGTTTCTTGCTCCCTACTCCCTGAGCAGTGGAAATCAGTTGAAATTTACTTTACTTAGGAATATTCATTTATGGATTTGCGTGACATAATATGCCTCTGTAAATAAATGTCTTGCGCACTTTAATGGTCATTGAATGGAACGTATACGCTGTCTTCGAACTGGAATCAGGGCGGAATATTGTAAAAATGTCAATTTGGTGTAAAGTTGCTTTGCAACGGTATCGTGAAAAGCGCTATACAAATAAATTTGAATTGAATATTTAAAGTTCACAGGACACTTACTTTTCAATAGAACAGACATCTGAGATACACACAAAATGTGCAGAGCGGTGGTTCATTTGTTAACGCAAATACAATCTTTTTTCCTGTAGTGATTTGTATTTATTGTCATTGTACACTATTTAGTGTGTCCTAAAACATGGCGGCGACTACCCAGAATGCAATGCGCAGTGACACAGATTCTCATGCACATACTCTAAGACCGTACATGCTGTGAACACTACACCACATTATTTACGCAAGTCATTACTAAACATCACGCAGATTGCAAGTTTTAAACTTAAAGGTGAAGAATTCCCAACACTATTTTCTAATAAAAAAAAGAAAATTCGAAAAAAAAGATTTGCAAACCCTCTCTGAAGCCCTGAACTGAATCTAATAATTCGCAAACCAGCACATGAATCACTGAAACAAATGATTCCCGATCGGAATCAATTGATCCACGATCCATGTTGCAAAGTCCCGATCTGAATAATGATTTGGGAATGAACCATCATTTCAGATGAGAATTTGGAGCGTGGATCGTGAATCATTCAATTCACGAAATGATTCACAAACCTTCTCAGTAGTTCCGATCGGAATCAAATTATTTGCGAACCCACTCTGAAGTCCCGATCTAAATGATTCGCAATAGGCGATTTTAAGTCCCAACCTGAATCAAATGATTCCTAAAATTGGAGCGATTTGCAATGCAATGGTGTAACTGATACCGGGCCTGCATCCCAATGTGCGTACTATCCATCCTAAATTCTATGTGACAGTAGTAATTTTCAATACTATTTAGGGCAGACAGGGTGGATAGTATGCACACTGGGACGTCTGGGAAAGCTTCATTTCACACATCACTATACAAGCTTTTTAAAATCATTACAAGCAATGTTGAAATTCAAAAATGAAGGACTCTTTTGATCTGGTTTTTGCTAGTGAATCGCTTGAACTGAATTATCAAAGTCATGAGTTTGAATCAATTGATTCGGTTTGTCAGTTCCTCTGCTTTTCACGTCTTCAGTCATGTTGACACGACACTGTCAGTACTACTACTGGCTTAGCTCGCTAGTTTGATGACATTATCTGAAATAAGTGAAAAAGTATAAAGTGTTTACAAATAAAATATCCATATTTCCATTCCAAAGATACCATCCAACACAAATCTAGTCCATATTGAGGTGAGGTAACCGGTTTACTGCTAACTAGTGAAACACTCCATTAATATGACGAGCTGCAGCTCAAAAAAAATGTTAGATGTAAACATTGTGCATTATGATGGAGTTTGTAGCTTAATTCACTATATTTGAAATAGTTTGAGCTGCAGTTCAGTTGCTGACAGTTCAATAGGAATCAGTTGAAAACATCCAGTCATCTCACACCATTCAACACAATCTGACATTTATCAGTGTATATTGTAATAAATCTTTGAGAAATGATTGTTGTATGTGATTGTATTAGTCTATATAGAGTAATAGTCAATGTAAAAAGAGCAAATGGTAGAAGCAAAAGAACACAAAACAGCAGAACAACAAAGTTAAAGAGGGTATCTGTGTGTGTGTGTGTGTGTGTGTGTGTGTGTGTGTGTGGGTGTGTGTGTGTGTGTGTGTGTGTGTGTGTGTCTGTGTGTGCAAAGCACGTTTATTTCCAAGCTATTTCTCAGAAATTCCTCCAGCTTATATTGCAAACCTACTCTTCACGCATTGCTTGCTACACTTCGTGGACTATAAATTATATATAATTTATTTGATATATAAATCATAGATCAAATAAATCATATTGAACATAGTCACTGACAAGGAATGGAACTGAACTGAATTTATTACCATTTCAACTGGTCATTATGGATAAATTTCATTAGTGTATACAACAAATAAATAAAATGTTTAGCATATTATAAACCAATTGGGTACATTTTATTTATTACTATAATTTTACACCTTAAAATAATAATTTTGGAAAATACATAGCCATGACACACATCGGGAGCAGCAAAGTTAGACATGAGAAATATCTGTGCTGATGGACTCAATATGCCTCGGGATGTTCCTGCATTTCACTCTCACTCTGACACTGACCAGAAATGGCCTATATGTGTAGTGTGGCCAGAAAAAAATAAATAAATAAAATAAAAAACATCCTGTCAGGATCCATCTGGAGACATCCTGTCAGAAACGTCCAGGTGAGTTTTGTACGATCCTGACAGCAGGAGGAAAAACTCAGCCGCTATATGACACAACAGCCGCACTGATTCAGGGGAGAAAAATCCCTACAGACTCTCATCTGTGCCAAAAAAAAAAAAAAAAAAAAAAGTAAAACTGATTTGTAAAATCAAAACTCTTAGTTTAAAGAACACAAACCTTGTTCTCTTGTTTTTCATTCGTATACTTTAAAAAAGACTATGTATGCAGTATGCAGCAGTGAATGTGTAGTGGACTACACCAATCTAGTTCATAATTATAATTAGCAGACATAAGCCATGTTTTTTATCATCTGAAACATGCTGCGATTTATATTCCAAAGTGTCTTATATAATGCAATTAACATCAAGTACTTAAAGCACACACATCTGGATTTGTGCCATGAGGTCAGGGTCAGGGTTTGTGTTTGTTTGTATAGATTTCCCACAGGCGCTAGTTCCACATTTTCATGTATACACACTTGTTTAGGCTTGGCATATATAATAAATGTTATTTATATTGAATGTCACTATAATTTATGTTTGTTGCTTATATTTTCATTCCTGATCTGTTCTGAAAACCGTTTGGTTTTACATAAATTGTGGTTCTTCAAAACATACATTTCCTTACGTTTCCATAGACCAGCGTTCCTCAATGTGCTGCAGAGTTCAGCTCCAGCCCCGATCAACTCACCTCTAATGATCCTGAAGACACTGATTAGCACGCTCAGGTGCGTTTGATTAGGTTTAGCGCTAAACTCTGCAGGAAAGTGGATCTCGTGGGCCAGATTTGAGGATCCCTGCCATAGACAGTGATACGTACTGACGTATATCATCATCAGTTCAATACGTACTGATGTATTTACGGCATCTAAACGTACAGCACTGACAACACCTAAAACATCAATTACTTACATATGAACAACTTTACAGACTCACAATAACCTTATGCATCCTGCGATCACGGCAAGATTCAGTTGTGATATCAGTGGCATTATGTTTTCAATTGCATTATTAAATAAAGTTTACTCATTATGAATCAGTCTGTTCCGCATGTTTTTTGCCGCCAACTCGTTTCGAAGTTTACACTGAAAAAAAAGCGAACCGCTCAGCTGTATTCAGACTCGTTTCTATTCCAGCACGACACCACGGACCTGAGCACAAAGAGCCTTCCGTGCAGATAAATGTGTGTTACTGAATCTGATGTGGATGAGGACGGTTTGTCTCCTTCCGTCCTCACAGACGCTCTCGTGTCTGAATGGGAGAAAATCCATGACCAAAGAAAATGAAGGTACGGACAAAACATCTTTGTATCAATAAGCTTTACAATATGGGGCAGAATCCAATTAAAAGCACAAAAGAAATCAATACAAAGCAATCTAGGGTGATTTTTAGGGGTCCCGGAAACCCCAGCGGCCCCTGCCATTACTCACAGCTGCTTAAAACACGTCGAGAAACGAAGCAGAAACTCAGCGTCTCACTGGTTCTCTGTAGTTTCTCTGCAATGCTGCTTATGCAAAGACAAACCCACGACCTTCCTCTCGCTGCTGAAATCGTGACGGACAATATCAAGAACCAGCAGACTGAGAAGATCTGAACTTACTGCTCAATCTTTACTCATTCGGTCTCATGCTGTAAAACTAAACACTGCTATTAACACGTCATCAAAACATTCATTTGTTCGCCTGTAGGGTTTTACCCAGTTTCTCTCGATTAAATACCCTACAGATCGACCCGCAACAATGAGCGGGGTCTACAGCCAAACCTGGAGCTGCTGGATCAACACTATCAGACCTCAGGAAAACTACAATCATGAGCTTCCAGTATTCACACCCACTGACTCAATCAGTAAACAAGACCTGTGTGTGTGTGTGTGTGTGTGTGTGTCAGGTAATCCATTCCCACCAGGAAAGCTGTTTAATATATATCTATATATTTGCATTCTGTAAATCCTCGTCCTGCTGATTCCAGCATGTTTCTCATTTCACAGACAGCGAATCACGGCTCTGTATGTGAGAAGTGGCGGAGGTGGAGTTCGTCTATTTTGGTTCTATTTATTTAACCCAGAAGAGTTTTTTCTCCTCCTTTAAAATCTGGGACACACTGAAGATGTGAAAACACAAACAACCAAGACAACAACTTGGCGCTTACTAAGGGTTTGAGTCCAGAGAACGAAGAAGAGAAGCGTTTAACTCAGTGAGACTGCACCATCACTCGAATCACATACACAATATTCCCATAAATTCTCCACATTAACAATTAAAAACACCAAGTCCTAAACAAATAGCAGCATAACAAGTGAACACATAAACAGAAACTTACATAGTCTTTGTAGGTTTGTCTTCAAACGAATCCACCACGTGATTATTCCACAAAAACGACTGTAAGTCCCTGGTCAAAGGTCAAGATTCATTCACATCATGTTGCTCGTGCAGGAGGACATAACTGTTCAAAACAGGCCTATCAATTGTTGTTGTTGTTTTTTACCCTCATTAATCTAAAATGTCTCCCAGGACCTGTATTTCTTACTTTCACACACATCAAATTAAAAGTCCCCTGCACTTCCTGTTGTGCTCAGGAATCATGCAGAAACTGCTCTGTAAACACACAGGTTCACGTGACATTGTCTTTGTGCTTCTGTCATTTCCCAGCACGTCTCCCTCAGAAAACATTTAGACTCAGGGTGGCGAACGTCGGTGCTGGAGAGTTTTGCTTTAACCCTAATCAAACGCACCTAAACAAGTTAATCAAGGTGTGAAGGGTTACTAGGAAGTTACAGGCAGGTGAGATTTAATTAGGGTTGTCTGCGGCTCTCCAGGACCGGAGTTCGTCTGATTTGGACTGATGCATTTGGCAAACGCTTTTACTCCGAGAGCCTCACGTTGCCATCAACGTGTTCATCGGCACGCTTCTGTAGCTGCTAAGACATCCGTCCAGGGATCAGTTGTGACTTCCGCAGCAAAATAAAAACAAAAACATAAATATGTCAAATAAAATTGTTAATGCATTAGAAGTGTCAGATTCAGATTCAGACAGATTGACTGACATGGCAATAAAGAAATAAACTAAAGTTGGAGTCTTTACAGTTCATTTTTCATATCTGAGGTTCATTTATCTGTCATTTGTTCAAATAATCAAGTCATGATTTAGAACAAAAAAAAAATAAAAGGAGGGAAAATAACAACATCCATAACTGACAAAGGTGACCTTTTTTAATGTTTGCATTTGCAAGGTTTGGTGTGATTTTGTGAAGCATTAAACAGACTGAATTCATGGTCTGACTGTACTGATCATCTGAATCAGATGTGTTAAAACAGGATCCGCTGATCTCATGTGAGAGAATGAACCAGAGCAGCTTCCCTATAGAATGCATTAGATGAGTTTTTAACCCAGGATAGAAAAGATTAGTTTTTAGCTTGTTAGTTGGTGTGAATCATTCTCTGGTTTTTCTCAGTACATTACGGCAGGACCGAGTTCGTCTCCTCAGGAAAGCGCAGCGGCTCTGACCGACCGTCACCACGGCAACAGGTTCACCGTGGCTGCAGGCGTGACATCCCACCGTTTGTTTGGATAGCAAAATGACGCGTCACGAATCCGTCGCATGTTCCTGTGTGAGCGATTCCGATTCACTGAGTGCTGTTAGAGTCCAGAGTGCTTTTGATCTTCAGTCTGGACTAGATACAAGAACTCATGAGAAACGTTACAGAAAAAACAAGATCTGACAGAAAATACACTGGCTTTAAATACTCTGACTGAACGGATGAAACTAAAGACACCTGGGAACACTTCCAGCGCAGGAGATGAAAAGCATTAGGACAGGGGTGCCCAACCCTGTTCCTGGAGATCTTCAGCTCCAACCCTGATCAAGCACCGCTGCAGGAACAGGGTTGAGCAGCCCTGCATTAGGACAAGAAACCAAAACATAAACCTGCAGAGAATTCAAAATAAAAGCCAAATCATGACCTGGAAACCGTTCCGTGTCGATCTGTGCATCGCAAATGAGTTGTCTGATCACTCACACAGAAAACTCGTCTGTTAAAAAAGTAGATCCACACAAGAAAAGTAAAGTTCTGATGTCACTTTGAGCAAGCAGGAAGCAGGAAACGTCTCTCTTTTCTCTTATTTTAAACGAACACAGGTGAATCTGTGATGCTCACGGTGTCCCTGAAGAAGAAGAAGAACACGTCTTCCCCTGAGAATCAGTCTGAAGACATTCACACAGAGACAGACAGACAGAAGTGTGCTGAAAGATCACGTCCGCTTGATTGTTGCTATTCCTGACAGTCAGAACCCGTGAGAACAGCTTATGCCATCAGCGTTTTTGGCAGATTGATATTTTATCATCATTACAGCTTTAAAGGAAAAGAGGGAAGAGCAGCGTGACGTCTGGAGTCTTCCTGCAGGAATCTCAGCTGAACGCGGGTCAGTAGCGCCACCTGGTGGCCATGAGGTGCAATGAGAGGATGAAGTTTGATCACACGGCAGGAAAACAGTCCTAATGAATATGAAACTGTTTACTTCCCTGCGATTTAATTATTTTGCTGGCAAACGCAAGGTTGTGAAATTTACCCCTCACTTTCAAGAGGATATTAAAATCTATATTAAATCTTTATCTACCTCTTGTAACAAAAGGCAACTAAAACTTTGAATGTATGCTCACTTTTTGGTGCTCTTGTATAATTTTCATTTGATAATTTATGTTTTGAGGGAGAAGTATGTTTATTGTTATGCGATCTGCTTATTTATTTATTTTTCATCTATTTATTTACTTGTTTATATAATAAATAATAAACTTGTGAATTACAATTGCTATGTATTGTTTGGCCATCGTTGAACCCCTGGCTCTTTTCCTTGGCATGTGTTTTCTCACAATTGTAAGTGTAACCGGTGCTGTGTTTCTTCATCTGTGACCTCAGTGAATCGTCTAAAAACTGTCCATAGAAATGATTAAGACTCTTTTGTTTTCACAGTTGCACCATATATGTGACCCTGGACAGATTTATACATCATCTGAAATAATTTATTAAAGCTGAATAAATAAGCTTTCCATTGATGTGTGGTTTGTTAGGATAGGACAATATTTGCTCGAGACACAACTATTTAGAATCTGAGGCTGCAAAAAAAAAAAATCAAAATATTGAGAAAATCACCTTTAAAGTTGTTCAAATGAAGTTGTTAGCAATGCATATTACTAATCAGAAATAAAGTTTTGATATACTTATGCTAAGAAATTTACAACATATCTTCATGGAACATGATCTTTTACTTTTTTTATTTTTGGCATGAAAGAAAAATTGATCATTTTGACCCAAACAATGTGCTACAAATATACCCGTGATTGATACCCAAGACTGGTTTTGTGATCCAGGGTCACATATGTGGTGTCATGATGAGATCGGTGTCATTTATGACTAAACAGATGACAGTTTGAGTTCTTTAAACAACTTTATTGACATTACATACAAAAATAGAAACTAAGAGCAAGAATATATAAATAAAGTGTGTTGTACATATTCGCTCTAAACATTATAGGTAACTCTGACATGAGAAACAGAGAGAGAGCAAACATAAGGCTTCAGTGAGGCTGAACATGACATTCATACATGAAACAGAACATCTGTCCACAAATCATAAACCGCAGAAAATAAATACACAGCAACACGACAGAAACAGTGTTTGTTTGGAGGGATCTCATTGGCTTCACGAGGTAGCTTTAGTTCATCGCTCTTGTTTGAGGATCTTCTGTGCCGTTTGCGTCGTACGAGTAAGTGCATAGTAGCTTATTATTGAGTCGTTTACAAAGACCACATCTACTACATGCTACTGAGACACTAGCAACACAAGCAACCGAACAGAAAGAGGACAGTGCTGACCCTGCTATTGATTCTTCACCTTCTTAAAACACTGCAGGTGTATAAATAATTCTTGAGAAACGATGAGAAACCGCTTCCTCATCAGAGTCTCCAGCCGCTGGTTGCCATGGCAATATGCCATACGGGGTTACTAACGTAAGTCACGGACTTCGGTCGGTTCGCGGATCGATCCGGCGATCATCAAAGCGCCGTCCGGACGCCGCCGTACACGCACTGATGGAGCCGACGCGGCTCACCGTTTGTCTGACGGCAGACGCCGGGCTCCGCCGGGAACGCTGCGACCCCGCTCCGGTTCCAGGCGCAGTCCGGCTCTTTGGCCGAGACCAGGTCTCTCAGGATGCTGTCGATGACGGCCTCGTCCAGCAGCGGCTCGGACGCGGGCGGCCAACAGAGGGCGCCGTCGGGCTGCGGTCGGTGTGTCGCGCCGTAGGCGTCGAAGCTGCTGGCCAGAGAGCGGATCTGACAGGCCAGCGTCCCGATCTCGGCCCGCTCCGTCTCGCTGTACAGGAAGCGTCCGTCGGCGGTGGGCGAGGGCTCGGGCGTGAGCGGACCGCCCTCCTGAGGAAGAGCAAACACGCCAAAGTCCTCCGGATGCAGAACGCAGTCCGACGCGCCCTCGCAGACGTCCAGCACGGGCCGGTAGACGGGGACCAGATGAGCGTCTGGCAGAGAGACGGGAGGAACGGCGCAGGACGGGTCGGAGAACGGCCGAGGGAACGCTTGAGACGGGCAGAACCCGTCCGCCAGCTGCTCGAACGCGCCGTAGCCTTCAGACAGGAAGTCAGAGGAGTGGGAGGAAGTGGGGCTGTACGGCGGGGTGGAGAAGAAGGCTGGCCTCTCTACGGCCGCGAGCGACGCGCTCCTGAGCTCCGCATCTGTGCCGACGGATCCGTCGCTGGTCTCCGAGCTTCTCCTGAGCGTCTCTCTCGTCGTCTTCGCCGAGCGGACGGGACGCCGAGACTCCGGAGCGCCGCAAACCGACTGTGATGTCGGCGCAGAGCCGTAGAGTTTGTCTTTGAGATAGACGGTCTCTGCTTCGCTGCGGGCGAGAAACCGAGAGAAAATCAGTCACACGCTTCACATGCAGTTTGAGTCCAGCGTTCCCACTCTAAGCCAAATGTCAAATTCCCTGACTTTCACTGACTAAAAAGCTGACTTTCCATGAACTATAATGAACGGATCCATCCATCTGCAAGCTTTATTTACTTGATAACAGACATTTTTAGTACAAAAAATCTTTTTTTTTTCTTTTTGCTTTTACCTGTTAAATGCACTTTGATATTTTTCTGTACTCATTTTTTTTTTTTTTTTTTTGCTTTCAGGGGTTAAACGCTCATTTTCTGTTTGTCATCAAGTTCATCATTCAGTCTTTTTATTTCTTCTCATTTAGTTTTTGCTTTTCTGTCATCTACTTTTAACACTCAATGTTGAAGAGGTCATTTTGTAGCCAAAGACCTTGAAATTTACATTTTCCTGGCATATTTGCCTTAGTTAACACGTACAGCCTGGTGACTGCATTTGACTTGAGTGATCGCCAATTGACGACTGATTGAAAAATAGCCGAACCCTAACAATAGGCAAAATGCGTAAAAACAACGTGATTAAAAAAAATGGTATTTAAAAAAAAAAAAATTACATTTTGATACATACAAAAATCCCTGACATTCCATGACTTGGATAAAAAAAAAAAATCCCTGACTTTCACGGTCTGGAATAGCCCTTTTAAAATTCGATGATATTCCAGAAATTCCATGACCCTGCTGCAGAGAGACAAACAACGATGAAGATGTTCACCTGATGACGTGGTTTGTGCAGGCGATCGCTTCTCTGGCTCTGTCCATTGACGCACATACGTAGAGGCAGATCCACGACAGATCCTTACACTGCAGTCGGACCAGCATCTCTCCGCTCGCGTCGCCGTCATCTCCTACTGTCAAACGAGAAACGTGTGTCGGTTCAGCTGCGTGTTCCTCTATGCGCTAAATCAACGCACTACCAGTCAAAAGTCTTAATGTTTTTGAAAAAAAGTCTCTTCTGCTCACCAAGGCTGCATTTATTTGATCAAAAATACAGAGTACAACTGTGAAATATTGTCATTTAAAACAGCTGTTTTCTGTGTGAATTTTCAGCATCATTACTCCAGTCTTCAGTGTCACATAATCCTTCAGAAATCATTCTAATATACTGATTTGCTGCTCAACAGACATTTCTGATTATTAGCAATGTTGAAACAGTTGTGCTGCACAATATTTTTGTGGAAAGCGTCATACATTTTATTTTTCAGGATTCACAGATGAATAGAAAGTTCAAAAGAACAGCATTTGTTTGAAATAGGAATCTTATGCAACATTATAAATGTCTTTACTGGCACTTTTGATGCAATGTGTGTTTGATAAAGAAAAGTACTAATTTCTCACTGAGGCCAAACGTTTGCACAGATATATATANATGTATATATATGTATATATATATGTGTAAGTGAACTCACTGAGTGTCCGATGGCAGCCGGCGGCGAGCGTCAGATCATCCGGATGCAGGAGTTCGTACCACGATCGACCAATCAGCTCCTCTGCCGAGAAACCCAAGTGGAACAAGACACTGTGGAACAACCCATATCATTCATTGCATTAAACTGCTAAAAGAGATGCATTTTATTGGTCGATCAGCACAGCTCAGTAATGTAAGACGGGCTGTTCGTACCTGTAGGGGGCGTGAGTGAACCTCATGTCCGGCCCGTGGAGCGTCTGGAAGCAGGCGGAGGCGCTGAGGAGCTCGCTGTCCTTCAGTCTGTTGACTGTGGGCGTACAGAGGGCCACAAACAGAGCGGCGTTTGGCGGGCCGTCCTGGAAACGCCCCCTCACCAGCATGGAGCAGCAGCTGCCGTACTGGAGCCGGAACGCTTTGGAGGTGTGCATGCGGCACACGAAACCGCGCTCTGAGAGAGAGACACACGACATCAGACCCGATCTGGACGCAACTCGACACGATACGGAGAGACTGAACGTCACGCTCACCTGCTGAGAAGCCCCGTTCTCTCAAAATGAGTCTCGCCGCGTCTGCGTCGCGACCGTCCATCATATCGTAGAACGTGTCTCCCTGAAGGACGTCGACCTACAGAGCAACACAAAACACTAGAGTTTAGATACTGGCTACAACTTTTGTCCAACTCTGCTTTCCATGCAATCTGACAAAAATCAGCACTGGAGGCGTGAAACACTAAAAAATATAAAACACGTGAGAACTTTAGAAAATCCTTTGAACAAATCTATTTTAGTTGGTCGATTTCTTGACTGTAAAACACAACTAGCTAAAGAAATTCACCAATCAGACAAGTTTTCCATTTCAAGCAAGCTTTGAGTCTTAAAAGTTCTCATGTATTTCATATGTATTTTCACATTTTAGCATTTGTCAGGCTGCAGTAACAGTTTCTGCTTTTAACCCGACTGACTTTTGGCACATCCAGTGGGAGTCGGTTTGACCCCAACACAAAAGCCACAACAAAATTTGTACAGCCTTTCCAAAACACATCTGTGTCGAAACGTTGCATGCACATTTATGAGCCTAAATGAGAAATATTCACAAAACATTCAAGCAGTTTTAACCAGTTTTTCAAGCGGTTTACTGCAGGTGAACAGGGTAAAAAAAGGTACCTAATAGTGATCACTTTACCCAGCTGATTGATTACATTGACAATTGCAAACATTTTTTGCATTACAAATTTTCTAAAATGTTAGGTTTAAATATGCAAATGCAGCATTATTTAATGAAATATTCACTCATTTGCATACATTTCTAGTAAAAAAATCTAAACACTGGATGAAGTCAGTTTCAAAATGTTTGTTTTGTTTTTGACATATTAGAGTCAAATGTTTTTACAGAGGGAATTTTGGGTGTCTCATTTTTGTCACTCCATAATTCGGAAAATACTTAGACAGAAAACAATATATTTCCACATTTTTGAGGGGAATAAAATGTAGTATATAATTAAGCAAATAATCCCTCTGTAAAAACCTTCAGGATACAGACGGGTAAAGTGTGGTGTGTGTAAGTGCTGCTGAAGTGGAGATTTATGGCTCAGTGTAGGAGAAAAAAAACTAATTTTCAGAAAATGACCTTTTAAAACATGGATTGTAATTGAAATGTATTGACACAAATAGATAAAGTGCTATAAAAGAAACACTTAACAGTTTTCTTTCCACTAGTCTGAAAAAACACTGAAAAAATGAAATGAAAAACCAAAAAGCCCAAAATCTCAAACTTGACAGGCACATGAAAAAATGCAGCGTCTCCCCTTAAAAGTCCAGTGTGGGTCAGTTAGATCACGGAGTAAATACTGAACATAACAAAGGATAAACGTATGTGCATACGAAACAGAAAAGATAACAGACAGTTTCACTCACCATGGACAGGCCGAGATATTCTGGCACATTTTCAGACACATACACCAGTTTCCCGTCTCTGGTCAAAGCGACAATAAATCCGGGCAGCGCTTGCAGGAAGCTCTCATACAGAGGAGAAGCTCCACCGCCGTCCTCGTGAACACCTGCAGCCACCAAAACCACAGCGCACCCGTTCAGATCCGACTCAGACTCTGGCCGACACAACGTTCTCACAAATGTGACTGTGTTTACCTGTGAGGAGCACGCTCTTCCTGACGTAGGTGCAGATGAGCGACATGGAGTGCAGGTAGGACAGACGCTCCTGGTCTTCAGCCGAGATGGGCAGCAGCGCCCGCATGTTCCGGATCTCTGCGTTGATGTGGTCTCGCCGGGCTTTGGACGCCCCTTTAGTGGACCTGCATCCCACCGTGAGGACAGAGAGACAGAGGGTCAGACGCTGAAGACAAACACTGTCAGAGCCTCAGAAGAGGTCAGACAATAAAACATGCAGATCAGCACTTGCTGCTTTGTTTTCCTGCTCATAGATTTCACCATTTACTATGAAAGAGGATCTCTAAAAGTTCATGTGTTAGTTCAGATGAATGACAGAGCCTTTACAGAGTCTCAGTGAATGAGAAACTTTTTATAAAGAGGGAGTCCAGGATGGATCTCACACACACACACACACACACACACACACACACTCCTGAAGCTCACCGTGTCTGTCAGGACTGACCTGAAGCGTTTCGACGCGCGGAGAATCCGCCTGACGCTCGTGTCGCAGCTCATCCTCACAGAGATCTGAATCAACACAAAAAGTCCACGTTAAATACATGAAAACGACTTGACTCCTTCATTTATGCTGAAACAAACTCTAATAACATGCAAAACAGCGCGAGCCGATGACAGGTCAGTAGTTCGTTGTTCAGTTTAGTTTAGTTTAGTTTAGTTCAGTTTAGTTTAGGTTAGGTTAGGTTAGGTTAGGTTAGGTTAGTCAGTGGTAGTTGAGCTGCTCGCCTCACCTCTGACTGTGTGTGTGTGATGATCCGTGGAGTCTCTCGTGGCTTATATAGTCTCAGTGAGCTCAACCTGAGACCTGGAGGAGAAAAAACTCCTCCGCCGTGACGACATGAGGAGTGACCTGATATTTATAGCGCGTGAGTGTAAAAATACCTACAGTGACATCATCACAATAAACACACACACACACACACACACATTAGTAGTGAGGTTCAGGCTCTTGAAAAAATGGGCTTTGGCGATTTGTTTTGTAGAATGGTTAAAATGGTATACATAAATGGAAACAGTTCAATTAAACTAAGTAATGGTACGTCACCTAGATTCTTTTTAAATCGAGGAGTCAGACGAGGATGTCCGGTTTCCCCATATTTATTCTTAATTGCAACACAGTTCCTTAGTGTGCATATTAATAGTAGCCACTTAAAGGGTATAACAATTGGAAACACCAAAATTTTAATAAGTCAATTAGCAGACGACACAGCTTTAGTTTTGCATGATTCTTCACAAGTTCCTGTGGCGTTGAGTATTCTCCAACCCTTTTCTGAGGCTTCAGGGTTAAATCTGAATATTAATAAATGTGAATTGCTTTCACTTAAAAATTGCTCTGTTGCCTCAATTGAGGGTATTGCTGTCAAAAAAAGTCTAACATATCTTGGGATACAAATAACTAAAGAGGAGTATAGGTGCTCTGCCAACTTTAAACCTATTATCACAAAAACACAAAGAAGATGCAATTGCTGGCTCCAAAGAGATTTGTCTTTAAAAGGCAGAACACTGCTTACTAAGGCAGAGGGTTCGTCTCGTTTGGCATACGCAGCTCAGTCTCTCTTTGTGGATAAGCCCACATGTAAACTAATTAATGAGATCTTAATCAAATTTTTGTGGACAAACAAAACTCATTATATAAAAAAATCTGTCATATTGAATTCCTATAAAAACGGTGGTTTGAATTTCATTGATTTTGATTCCCTTAACAATACATTTAAAATTAATTGGCTGAAACAATACCTATCTAAACCGAGTTCTATTTGGAGTGCTTTTCCTCACCTTATTTTTTCACAGCTTGGTGGTTTTCATTTTCTCTTAATGTGTAATTATGATGTATCCAAACTCCCAATCGAACTTTCCATCTTTCATCGACAGGCTCTCCTAGCATGGACTTTAATTTATAAACACAACTTTTCGCCACAGAGGTGTTTTATTTGAAACAATAAGAATATTTTATTTAAGAATAAATCTCTATATTATGATAACTGGTTTAGTAACGGTTTGGTTTTCATACAACAGTTGTTTAACAATCAAGGCCTTTTGCTCAGGTATTCAGAATTTCTTTCCAAATACCAAATACCTGTAACTCCAAAAGAATTCGCTGTAGTTATGGGAGCTATTCCTTCTGGTTTGTGTATATGCTTCTTAAAAACTATTCTTCAACAGTTACTGCATCTCTTCTCAATCCCTGTGACACTCCTGTTGATCAAATTTGTTTTTCCACATCAAGGAACAAAAACAATTAAATAAGATCATTATTTCTTGAGAATTTAATTTCTGCTCCACATGTAACCTTTTTTTGGAATAATTTCTTTGGAAATCTTAACTGGAAAAAAATCTGGTCACTACAGCAAAAATTCTTTCTTACAAATAAAGTGAAAGAAGTGTCTTTTAAACTGATTCATAGGTTTTATCCTGTCAAGACATTTATCCAAAAGTTTAGAGCTGACGTAGAGCTAACATGTTCCTTTTGTCTGAATGCCGATGAAACTGTGGAACCCTTGTTTTGGTCATGTCACTACACTCAGGAGTTTTGGTATGATATTCGTGCTTTTGTTAAGTTGAAGATTTTGCCAGAATTTTATATTATATTTGGGTACTTTGACTCAGACCCCACTAAAGAAAACATTTGTTTTACTAAAAATTTAATTCTTTTCTTAAGTAAATTTTACATTCACAAATCCAAATTCTCAAATTGTAAACCTGTCTTTGTGGTCTTTCTAAGAGATATGGAAAATTATATTCATTTGATCTCAGTATCTACTAATAAGAAAGCAATGAAGACTGTTAGAATTTGTTCTGCACTTAAAGTTTTTGTGTAGAGAATCTTATGTAAAACAATGGCCCTTTATTACATTTTATTTGACTTTATTTTTATTTATTTTATTATTATTTATTGTATTTTTTGTACTGTTTTATTATTATTATTGTTGTTGTCTCTTTCAGGTTTCATTTTTGTTGATATTTTGTATTTTGTATTGATTTGTATGTTCTTGTTTGTTAGAAAAAAAAATAAAAAAAAACATTAGTAGTGAGGGTTTTTAGTTATTCCACTCGGAGTTTAATCACAGTAAAGACAGATACAATAATATTTCATTCATTTCATCAGGTTTCATCAGCTTCACGCAGACACTTTGTGAAGTTTGTGATTCAAGGCTGTAATACACCACCGACTTTCACAATCAGAACAGATTTTAACCCTTGGGCTGTCAGGGGAAAATCCTTCACCTAATTTGATGTCGCTTTTAAAAATTGAAACATTTTTAAAAATTAAAAAATATATTATAACCAATAATATATGGATGCAGTATTTCAATGGGCACAGGGTTTTGTGTTTCTTTTTTGGAACTGATTGCAATTTTTGCAGAAGCTCAGATCAGTGTTCAATCAGTACAAAACCTCTGATGAATGTAAGAAAACAAGATGACAGAAAGATTGATCCAAGATTTGGTAATAATATAGTATTAACATTCCACTGTCACTTTTAATCTTTTTATTTAATTTATATTCTAAGGAGACAGAATATATTTATAAATATATGTATTCTACAAGCAAAACGGATTATTTCTTTAAATTGGAAAAGTATATGTGCACCAAATATAGAACGTTGGCTGAAAGAAATGGTATCAAATATGTCAATGGAAAAGATAACTTATCTATTATAGATTCATAATTTTTGATTTTTTGAGTTTGGGGACCGTTCCAATTGTTTTTAAAATGTGGTGGAGTTGGAAATGTGCTGATCGAAGACTAAGAGAAGAGGTGATATTGTATATTAATGTAAAAATGTGTTCTCTGTGTTACATGGACATTTACATGTGTATAGTTAAAATGCAATAGGAAGTTTAAAAAAAAAAACTGCATCACTAAACGACTGAGGATCTCACATGAACGACTTCTGAGTCATTACAAAAATGTCAGTTGAAAACAATATGCTGTAAAATAGCAAAATGGCAAACATTCAATTCAATTCAAGTTTATTTGTATAACGCTTTCACAAAGGAGCTTTACAGAAAATTAAATTTTCTACAGTATATTTAGTAGTAGCTTACTAGTGGTGACTACAGTCTGTCAAGTTGATGTACATGTGGCAGAGATGTACGGTAAAAACCAGTTAATGATGTAATCAAACAGACGATGAACACTATTAACAGTGATTATTATATGTTGCTTTCAAATTTATAGCAAAATTTGTTAGTGCTGTATGTTGTTTCAGGGTTGGCATCATCTGAAGTCCTCTG
>JAHKKF010538785.1:0-13765 GCA_019740295.1 Labeo calbasu | reverse complement strand
GGGGTTGGCATCATCTCTTCTTAAGTGTTCTGGATCCAGACTGAAGCTTGTGAATTCCTAGTTACCACGGGATGTCAATCAAAATGCAAAAATGATTTGTTTAACCCAAACTGAAGATTAATAATGTGCATTTGATCAGATATAACTGCAGTACACGTTTATGAGATGCATTATTTGAATGCTTGGCTAAAAAGATGAGTCTTTAATCTAGATTTAAACAGAGAGAGTGTGTCTGAACCCCGAACATCATCAGGAAGGCTGTTCCAGAGTTTGGGATCCAAATGTGAAAAAGCTCTACCTCCTTTAGTGGACTTTGCTATCCTACGTACTACCAACAGTCCATAGTTTTGTGACCTTAGGGAGCGTGATGGATTGTAGCGTGGTAGAAGTTAGGTGCGTTATAGGTAAGAAGTAATATTTTGTAGTTGATGAGGAACCTAATAGGTAGCCAGTGCAGAGACTTTAAAATTGGGGTAATACGATCATATTTTCTTGACCTGGTAAGGACTCTAGCAGCTGCATTTTGGACTATCTGTAGCTTGTTTATTGAAGATGCAGGACAAACACCTAGTAGTGCATTACAGTAGTCCAGTCTAGAGGTCATGAATGCGTGAACTAGCTTTTCTGCATCAGAAACAGGTCACATGTTTCATAGCTTGGCAATGTTTCTAAGATGGAAGAATGCTGTTTTTATAACATGGAAAATATGATTAGCTGAGAACACGAGAAAATGATTGGTCATTCAATCTTTTACGTTTTTAACACACTCTGTTAGCTTCAATAAATGAGAAGTTTCATCTGGTCGTGTTGAGATACACAGCTGAGTATCATCAGCACAACAACGGAAACTAATCCCGTATTTTCTAATAATATTTCCAAGGGGCAGCATGTATATTGAAAATAGCAGAGGACCTAGGACAGATCCTTGTGGCACTCCATACTTTACTGGTGATAACTGAGACGAGACCCCAGTTAAATAAACAAAATGGTTGCGATCGGACAGGTATCTAAACCATCTTAAATCCTGCCCTTGAATACCCGTATAGTTTTGTAGTACAAACATGCGTAAATTGGAATCTCAGACTGAAGCTAAAAATCAGTGACCATCATACACTACTGTCAAATCTGACTGACCGAAATCTGCAGACTGACAATGACTTTCAGCAACTATCGTCGACTGCAGTTCAGGGCAAAATTCTGTACAAAAGTCAGGCAGTGTCCTCCAGCCTTGAGCGAGATCTGCAGTGGCTTCAGCGTGGCACCTGAAGAAGCCCAGATGAAGACGTGGCGGTGACGGACGCAGAGATGATCGTCTCGGTGGCGGTGAGCCGTCGGTCCGTGTCGTGCCGCGGGTCACCGCGGGGCCGGTTTGGGTTCAGCGCGAGCGTTCAGAGCTGCATCGAGTCAAAGCAAACCTCAGCCTAGAAGGAAATGTTTTATATGAAGGTCGTCAGAATAAAGTGGGTCTGTGGAGTTTCCCGTCTGCAGCGCCGCCGCACTTAACACTGTAGATAACACACGACTTTATAGCAGCGGCTACTGACAGACATGAACACACTGCCACCGCGACAGACTGAGAGACTGAGAGACGTCTGCGCAGGAACTACGAGATCTTCACATGCGGTTCTGCCTTCACAGATGACACTGAATCTCCCACAGACTGATCCGTCTGGAGCATCGCTGTCATTAATGGACAGAACACACGTCTATGTGCCCATCGTTCACAAATCTTCAACCGGCTTCGCTGGATCAGCGCTAGATGAATCGCAAACGCGCATCCATACGTGGCAGCAGATCAGAAACCTCGGGAACGACCGAACGCTCAGCAGATGAGGACGCGTCTAATGAGCTGCCAGGGGTCGGCAGAAATCATCTTCAGGTGATTCATCACAGTCACTTTGGTTTTGTTCATGTGATGTCGGAGCTGAAGTGCGTTTGACTCCAGGGATTGGCGTGGAGGTCAAAACAAGCACGGGCTCATGACACGACATGAGTTTAATGCTCTATTTGGGTCTGGAGAAGCTCGTCCCCGGAGAGAGCGGCGATGGGGCTCGCAGACGTCCGACACACGAGCTTCGGCCATTAGCGCTCGGCCGAAGGCACAAGTTTAAGGTTCCTGTGAAAACGAGCAGGCCGACAGGTGGGTTTCGTCCCGTCGCAATTCCTCCGGCAGTTAACCTTTAGCTTTCGCAACCTTTGCTCAATAGAAGCCCGTTAAGGTCACGTCCACCGAGAGATCAGCCGAATCCATCACGCTTCATACGTGAAGATGGCGCTGGAGCCTCTGGAGCACCGAAGACACATTAAGAATATATCACACCGTTTGTGTGTAAATATGACACACAGACGCTCGTGCCAAAGCGTCTCACGTTGACCGCAATGGTCCTTTAAGATCAAGTGCTTTTATTAGACACCAGACGGAGGAACGGCTCTGCCATTTCAGCCTGATGCCGTACGGGGAGAAACTTTAACGCTTTACAGAAAGCCGTTATGAGTAATGCATTACAAAAGTATTATTAATGCATTCATTTTGCCTTGTAATGCAAATTATAATGCATTATCATGAATAATTGAAAAGTTCATTTGCAAAAACATTAAACTCACTCAATCATTCAAAAATCACGTTTTCTCATAGTGCATTACAATTAATCTCAAACTGCAGTTGGGTTATTTGGATTAAGTAGAAAATAACTTTAAAAAATAACTTAACTAAATAAAAAAGTGATCTGTTTTTGCAAATGAACTCTTCAATTACTTGCTCATCTTTAGAAAGTGCATTTAAACACAATCAATGTCAGATTTAACAAGAAATGTGCAAATATTATAATGCATTTTAACTTTGCTTACAACTGTTTATGAAGATTAAATGCATTACGACGTACATTATAAATATCTGTTTAATGCATCATACAGTACATAAAGGCTTCAAGTAAATGTTCATCTTTAATCAGAACAATATTGCAAAGAGGCCAAACTGATGTTTAAAGCTGTGGATTAATAAAGCAACGTGTTTCATTCTGGAGAAATAAATGTTCATTTAAAAATATTCTTTTATTTAATCACATCTTCTCAAAATTGTGCTCAAATGTGTAGGTGTTACAGGAACACAACTCCCAATGTGCTTTTTATATCTCAAACACACACACACACACACACACACACTCCAACACGTCACACCGTACATTTAGGCAGACAATAAGCAAAATTATCATCAGTTTTATTGTTTAGGAAATTCAAGATCCCACTAAAAACCCGTTTACAATATAGATCGAGTCATAATTTGCGGAAAGGATTCATCCAACATCCAGGAATCATGTTTGAAGCTCAGTGTGGTTTCCAAACTTTCCTTCACACACCAACAGCCGACACGATTAAAAAAAGACTCCAAATCCCAGCATTTACACTAGAGAAGTAATTGGCCAATCAGAACATAAAGAATAGTGTCTTCCTCTCGCTCACCACATATAAAGCATGTCTGTTAGACCGTGATGACCGCGTTTCAAGCAGCGCGTCACTAAACCAGCAGCGCTTTACTCCCCTGAGCGTCCGTCTGTACGAGCGACAGATCGTTACGAAAACGCATTCGATTCACCCAAAGACACTCGCGCTTCATCTCGTTTCATTTTGAGACCGTTTTGAGTCACTTTCATCAAATCCCTGTTTCACATGTGGGGAAACAACTGAGGACGGTTGAATTTTCTGTTGCGCTCCGTTTGCACAACATTCGTTATGACAGTTTATATCAATCCATAAAATCTCTATTAAAACACTTCAAATCTGGCCAGACCAGAAGCCTTCAAAACCCAAAAGACTTTAAGCACTTCGATTCCAGACCTTTAGATGTTCTGAACAAGTTCATCGAACACTGATCCGCAGGGGCTTCGGTAACTGTGCTTCACCTGCAGCTTTGGCACCATCAGGATCAAGATCTATAAATAATATCAATATTCTGCAGATCAGTAAAGATTCAGATGAAATATAAAGGGATGTTTAGAAACAGCAGTAATGGATCTGATTGTTAAGCCAGACTGTGTGTGAAAGATGTGAAGCTGGAGAAATTCAACACGAACGCCGGCGAGAGATTCGGCCCCGTTCGCAGGAGACACCAGAGGCAGTTTATTCGATCTGTGCCGACTTGCGCCGACGTAAAAGACTTTCTGTGTGACTCGTAAACGACAAAACATTCTAATCTTTTCTGAAAACTCTACAGCATCATTCAGAGTGTTCAGATCTGCTGAACGCGATATAACGGGACGCACGCATGCGGAGGGAATATTTACGTTTCTACTGATTGTTGAGTCAAGTTTTATTGTCAGAAGCATTGTGGGTAAACAGAAAACCAATCCAGTTAAAAAAAAGAGGAACTCAACACACGTCTGACGGGTTCCGTCTCCTCCCGTCTGCCCTCGATACGTAAGAACACGGAACCACAACCAAAGTCTTGCATATAAACCCCACGGAGCCATCTGAACACACGAGCAGAGAGATGACAGATTACAGGATAAATGATCTTCATTTCACTCCAAAACCCCATGAAAACACTGTAACACTGATGAATAATTGGACTGATTTAAGAGCGCAAAGGTCTGTTTCTCCTCAGCAGGAAACAAGTTCGACGACGGCAAAAATCACAGCTCGTGCGCACCGAAGCCCCGCCGGGAAAGGCCTTTCCGATCGAGAAACTTCAATCCGGGTCCAAACGGGTTTAAATAAATCAGCTGTGGAGCGGGACGTCCTGAAAATGTTCTGGAGAAGGTTCTGGCGCGTCGTCATCCGTGGGAGGAGAATATGGGCCGGCTGATGTTGCTGTTGGTGGTCATGGCCGTCAGCTCCCACCTGAAGAACAACACAGAGAAACACACGGCTTTATCAGGAGATCCCAGAAGCCCTTCAGACTATCAGTCAGAGCGGCAGGACGTCAGATCGCTGCTCAAACCAGTACAGGAGATAAATCACACCGAGCACACACACACACACACACGTGATGCTGCTGCCCTGCAGGAGGGCGGATGTGCGCCGGCCCTTCATTAGACTCATTAAGATAAGACGCCACTTCACCATTTGTATTCTCCATCAGCATCAGACCGTGCGTCTCCTCCAAACGCTTCACAGCGCTCAGTAAAATGCACAAAAAAACGTTCAAAACACACCGTGCAGAGGATGAGAGTCACTGACAAACTCTTGCATAACATTGGACTGATGAACGGTCCAGATCTCTGAGACTTCTGACATCTTTACAGGGTGTCCACCAGTCCTTAGAAAGACTTAATGTCTTAAATTCAGATTCAGTGGGTCTAAAATATCATCAGTCTGATGGACCTTATGACTGTTTACAATCATTGGACAGACTGAAGTTTTTTTCCTCTCCTCTGCGGAAGTTACTGCATCAAAATCAGACAGACTCGCAGTAGCAGAACGCAGGTCGAACTACCTTTTTTCTGTAGATAATGTTCTCAATAATAATAATAAATATAGGTTCGAGCTACAGACAGCTGACCACCAGTATATTTTGCTGAATATTCTCACGACTGCAAATGTTACATTGATTTTAGTTCAATAAACAAGTAGTTATTATGTTACTTATATTTTAGACACAATATTTACTGTTTGTTCTATTTTATCAACAAAAATATTTCCAAACATGGATCACAACAGAAGTATCGCACATTCTCCAAAGAAGACTCAGCAGTGTTTCGTTACTCAGCGTTTTGAACGAATCAGTTGAATGAATGACTCAATGACTCACTCGGTAAATTACCGCCACCTACTGGTAGTTTAGTCTGTTTAAAAGTCTGCATTTTCCTACCAAATTTCTTATTTGCATATTCATAAATGTATTTAAAACATGAATCTCATAACATTATTTATTGCAGATGTGATTTTGCAGTGTAAATTATTGAATCTAACTTGTAACAGCCCCATAGAATGTATTGATAAATTGTAATAATTTGACATGAAATGTGATGCATACATTTAAAAAGCAAAAAAAAAAAGGCCTTTAGAAAGGTAAATAAAAATATACAGATTTAAGTATGTAAAAGCTGATAGAACATTGATGAAAAAATTGTTTCAAAAAAAATTGTTTACACCACCAAAAATCTCAGTGATGTGGTACTTTTGTGGGGATATTTTGTGTGGAATATTATCTGCTGATATGAAAGGTTCACTGCATATCATAGTAATAAATATCATCTTTTCACATTAAACACATTAAATATTACTGATATGTATGTAATATAATGTGTATTTCCATTACAGGTTTAGGTCTTACATTTTATATAAGGTGGTATTAAAAAAGGTCTTAAAAAGCCTTAAATTTCATGTCTGTAACTCTGTCTTTAAATGTGGCTCGTTTGTCAGTTTACACTTGATAACCGTTTACGATAACGTTTGATTGTTCTGACTATAAAGAATGAGAGAATGCTTGTGCCTTCAAAAGAAAAAAAAAAAAAAGATGATAAACTATTCATGGACAGTTATAAAAATGTCATCATGTCACTGCTGTGTCTCACACACACACCCTTAAACACTCTCACACTCATTCACATACACACATTAACACACACGTACAGGAGCGCAGCTCCAACACACTGACGAATATTACAATTCTAAAAATAAAGATGTTTGGTGTAATTCAGCATATGAAGAGTTCAGATGCAAAACCAGCTAAAAGCCATCTCGGTCAAAAATGAGATAATGACATGACGTGAATGCTTCTGACATACGTATACGTCCATCAAATACTCAAGTACCAGTACTTACACAGAAACCTATACAAAGTAGCCAGAAAGAAATACTAATTTTAAAGAAAAACGTCAGATGGATTTAGAGGCTTTTGCATCTGAGCTCTTCATATGGCATGTGTGTGTGTGTGCGTGTGAGTCTTTGTACATGTGAGTGGAAGTGAGTGTGTTTAATGTGTGTGTGTGTGTGTGTGTGAGCACATCTGCTGGTGTTTGGACTGAATCTGTGTGATGTATTTTGTCTTTAGTGAGAGCGATAATTCGTTGCACTAATTGGTTGAATTATTGGTCTTTGTTGCGGCTGTGGAGTATTAACATGGCTTCACTCTCTCCCTCCATCACGAGTGTGTGTGTGTGTGTGTGTGTGTGTGTAACCTGATCAGTAAAGCTGTGAGCTGCTGACAAGAGCCCAGAGCTGATGAGGGTCAAGGGTTGAGGTGCAGATTGTTATCGCTGTCTCTGGTTTCACACTCATTCACAAGTGTGTGTGTGTGTGTGTGTGTGTGTGTGTTGTTCTGAAGCTGGTGCGACTCCATTCCCATATGAAGTCTGAATGTACGTGTTGTGGTCAGTGTTTGACTGGAGGTTCTGACTCTCACCTGATGTCATGAGGGAGTCCCGACTGCTCCAGACTGTACTGAATAACTGCTAGCTTGCATAAAGTCTTCAGATTAGGACCTAAAAAACACAGCCACATGAGCTCAGTAATGCATAAACACAAATACTTTAATCTCATTTCTACCTATCCACTTTATTTTCCCGTAAGAGCGGGTGCGGCCATTGGTAAATTTAATGTGTCTGGCTTCCGGTGTCATTATTTTTAACTGTACAAAAGAGCTCGCTTTGCTGCTTGATATTGCAATCTGATGTGTCTTACCTTATTATTGTAATGTATTACTGTAACTATAAACACGCGGGTTCGTAGCGCAACAGTTTAACCGTACTTTGTTATTCTTCTCGTTATTTCCCTACAGCGGGTAATGTATTTTCCTTTTATTAACTAGTATAATTTACCTATTATTATTTTCCTATTTAATACTGTAAAGCTGCTTTGACACAATCTGTTAAAATCACTGTACAAATAAAAGTGACTCGACTGATGAACCTGAAGTCTCGCACATTCACAGAAAACGGCTCACGTCTGCGTTGGTGGACAGACAGTACGCCGTTGCTGTTGATCAGAATGAACGGTCGTCAGGCCGGCGGTGTGCGAGCGGACGGCCATACATGGGCTTCCGCTGACGCTCACGTGTGAGTCCTGACGGCCGCAGGAGCTGAAGGTGATGCCAGAGCTGTGCGTCTGCAATGCTTCCCCGCTCTATTTTTCACCCGCTCCTGCGGAGCTGCTCTGGACGCGCTGCCAAAGGAAGTGCCTTTATTTGGTGCCGGATGCACCTCGCCGTGCCCGTCTGCCTCAGAGAGCGCGAGAGAGAGAGAGACGCCTCGGCCCTCGGGGATCTGCGTACTCACCCGTACCACTGACCAAACTCACTGCTGGAGACCTACAGAATCCTGTCCTAAAATATAATTCACTGTATATCACGGAATATCACGGAATTTGCAAATGCCGGATGAATAAATAAAGAGTAGGGCTGTGCACTTGATCAAATGGTGAACTGCTGTGTAAATGCACACACTACTGTAAATTTGATCTTGAAGATTCAATCGATTAGACGTGCTTTTTGATTATAAATTACTTCAATTTAATAAAACCATTAAATTAAATTCAACAACAGCACTGAATTGGAATAAAGAAAAATTAATATGGAAGACACAGAATTTAGGAAAAATAACCAATTACATACGGCCCTAAATATGTCATTTTTGTTAAACTATTTATAAACTTGTTAATGAGACTTGATTTTTTGATTAATACAATTTTATTTATTCAAAAAAAAAAAAGAAAAAATATAAAACAGAATTTGGGGAAAAAATAAAGGCTCCTGTATTCCTTTTGATTTGTCATGTCATGCTGTTCTTATTTTAGTTTCTGTGAGGTAAAGGGTTTGGGTCAATCCACAGTCACAGGAAACCATTTTAATTCAGCGCCTGACACGATGCAGACGCCAACTACGCAACTACTAACTATGAGCTTTCACTGTGATAATGAAACTCACACTGAGAGACAGACAGACAGACAGACAGACTCACTGAAGTCCAGGATGTACAGGTCCGAATGGTCCATGAGGTTGAACTCGTCGCCCATTCCCTGCTCCGGACACGGACTGAAACACAAAAGAACTCATCAGCACAACAGTCCATAACGCTGCTTTATCAAACGCCATGAAAACACTGATTGCACGGCTAGTTTATTTCCACACTTTTACTATAGTAAAACCACAGTTCATTTTCTTTATTTCTTTTTTCTTTGTTTTGTTTTTATAACTGTACTGCCTTAATGGTGTGATGCTTTCTACTGTTTAAGAAAAAAAAAAAAATTACCAAAAAAAAAAAAATCAGATTGGGACTTCAAATCACGTATCGCAAATCATTGGATTTAGATTGGAACGGGTCTGTGAATCATTTTGCAAATTGAATGATTCAAATCAGAGAATTCACAATACATTATTTTAAGTCCCGATCTGAATCAAATGATTTGCGATCCACGCTCTGAAGTCCCGATCTGAATAACGATTCGCGAACCATCATTTCAGATCGGGACTCTTACTTGATCGGGACTTGCGTTGCGTATCGCGAATCATTTGATTTAGATCAAGACTTAAAATAATGTATTGTGAATTCTCTGATTTGAATCATTCAATTTGCAAAATGATTCACAGACCCGTTCCAATCTAAATCCAATGATTTGCGATACGTGATTTGAAGTCCCAATCTGAAACAAATGATTCGTGATACATGATCCGATTGGAGCACTTTAAAACAGTGAATCATTTTGCTCAGTTAAACCAACACAGTGGTTTACCTGATTCAGTCTCGAAAAACTTAGTTTCACCCAAAACTATGTGCTTTTTAAAATCGTTACAAGTGATGCTGAAATGTAAAAAATTGATCTGGTTTCTGCTAGTGAATTGCTTAAAAATGAATGATTGAAGCCACCAGTCTGAATCAATCATAGCGGTACCAGCGTAAATCACTCAGTTGATTTGGTTCATCTGTTCCTCTTTTCACATCTTCAGTCATGTTTACACGAGGCTGTCAGAACTACTACTTGATCAGCTCAATTGTTTTCTGACATTAACTGAAATAAGTACAAACGTTATGTTTTTTTTTTTTTTTTTTAAATCGAGTGAATTTTGTGTGAAGAGATATGTGCTTATTGACAAAATTAACTTATTTCATAGATACATCATCTTTTAATAATTCAAGCACTTTTCAAGTACCTCTGCTATTTTCAAGGGTTTTCCAGGCCTTACATTTCAAAAAGTCAAATTCAAGTACTTTAAGCACCTTGTACAAACCCTGAAACAAACTGTTTCCTGCTTATTGTTGAGCTGAGCTGAATAATGATATAATACTGTCCTGCTACAGCTGGATTCATTTTGCATCATTGATTCTATTTATTGTTTGTTAATGTAAATCTCTAGATAAATGTGACTTGACTTCTATTTTCCATGCTGTTATGTTAAAAACAAAGCTGTTGAAAGACTACATGAACTATCTTAATATAAGAATCTCTTAATCTCTCTTAGTTTCTGACCTGAATTGTGCTACACAATACTTTTGTACTGTTACCATCTAATTGGAGGTACAAGATCAAATCAAAACGCCACTAACGGGAAACACTTTTTTTTTTTTTTTCAATGTAGTGTCTGTTGTGAAATGTAGTATTTCGCTATACGAGACAATTTTTGTCTGACAATAAAATGATATCATCATATGATCACACTGTCATTATCCAGACCTGGAAATCACTACCATCGAATTCCATACGTTTCCGTTCTGTGTAGGAACTCTGATGATGGAATGAACATGCAGATGTTTCTCCAGTTCTCCTGCTGGTTAAAGTTCATCAGTAAACACTAACGGAGTTTGAACGCACAACTTTTCAGTCTCCTGCTCAGATCTTTAGGCAGTAGAAAAACATGACCACTCTTTTCTTCTCATGTTACAATATTGCTAAAAGAGGAAGCTGTAAAACTCACACACACCTTATCAGAGACAAACACACACGGGACCTGCAGGAAACGCTGGAATATCTCACACAAACATCTGCTTCCTGCTGACACACCTGCACCGAACACCACCACCATCATCATCATCATCATCATCACGGGCATCTGGAGACACGTCCAGAACGGCGGCCGCGCTCCGGTATCTCCTTCGCCTCTGAGTGCAGGACGTCGTTGGGATTTAACGTTCCTGATCTTGCTTAAACAAACAGGTCAGCGGTTTAAAGGGAATCAGAGCGGTTCGGGGTCCCGGGAGGCCAGCTGTGGAACTCATTACACCCCCGACCCACCGGGAGGTCAGCCAACCCGGATTACGCCGAGACCTTTATCAGACCCGCGGGCCGTTACGTTAACGTACGCACGCTCCTATTTATTTACCTTCATCGGCAGCGCGCCGCTCGGAGTTAATGAAACGTGGCCTATGAACCCGGAGAACCGCCGCCACAAAACAAATACAAACCACAGACACGCGAAGAGACACGAGAGCATCAGAGAAGAGCAGAACACTCACTTCAGGACGACTCATTCACAGATTCCACTGCGCTTCGTTCATAAAACAACATCGAACACAAAATCAATACAAAACACCTAATCCATAATAACACTTCCTCCAGTGAAAACGTCCATCTCCTGTTGTCTCTCACATCAAAATCTAGCCACATATTTGTTTAGAGCTGTTTTGGCTTGTAAACGGTGCTTGATCTGTGCAGATTTCTCTCCTGATTCAGACCAGACCACTTTTTCACTGGAGGAAGCGTTATTATGGATCAAGGACTCAATGTATTTGATTTAATGTCTTCATGATGGATTTTTTTTTATTAGCTTTTGTCTTCTCAAGATGTGAACTGATGGACTGGAGTGGTGTGGATTATTGTGATGTTTGTATCAGCTGTTTGGACTCTCATTCTGACGGCACCATTCACTGCAGAGGATCCATTGGTGAGACAGTGACACATTTCTACAAATGTGTTTGATTCTGTTATTTTCCTGTTTATCTCTGCGAAGCTGCTTTGAACCCATCTGTATTGTATAAAGCGGTACAGAAATAAGTGTGACTCTAGTTTCAGATTCAGTCTCGGTATACTGAGTTCTGCTGGTTTGCAGTAGCAGAAATGAGTGAATGATCACAGACTGACAGCAGCCGGATGATAACGACAGCGAGCGGCTCTGATCCGCTCTGAACCCTCACAGACAGACAGACGGGTCAGTGGTGAGACAGCTGATGTGACCAGAGCGCTGGACGGTGTGAAGGTGTTTTGTGAGTTTATGAGGTTTCCTGGTGTTTGACGGCTCATTTGTGTTACATGATCAGCCGAGTATCATTGAGGAGGTTCCTCCCCCTTCACTCACACACACACACACACACACACTCCCCCGCTGCACTATGAAAACACACTCACTGTTGGACGTAACACCACTGGGAATGTCACTGGAATCCTCTAAAGCTTCTCTGGCTACAATCACCTCATTAGCCTGAGCGTCACCTTCTTAAAAGGTCACTAATGAAGAAATGAAAGCCCCCCGTTTGATTTGTTTGCCCGTCCGAACCCACCGAGAGGGAGACACTGTTTCTCCACAGAAACCTTCAAACTTCCTTCACAGCAGGATCACACACACACACACACACACACACGTTAATGCGCTCCTCGCGTCCTGGTTCTGACAGGGAACTAATGTGCGTTGCATTTCCTCTTCCTTTTTCCCGATGAGCCGGAGTGCCGAGAGCTCACCGAAGGTCAGGAACTCATCGTGCGCTATGACTTCCTGTGGAACGGCTTATCTGCGGAGCACAGACGCATTACGATGCCTTGTTGGTAGAAAACATCAATGCTAGACAGCCAATAGAAATATTCAGTGGAGAAGAACCTGAGCGACGGGTCAAATGAGACCCTACAGTGATCCGTGTGGAAGCCGGTCCACATCTAGAGATCACGAGATCGAGTCGAATCTGGATCTTAGTCTCAGGTCGGCCATCAGAGAGCGGGTTTAAGCAGCAGTTAATAACGTATGAGAGACGCTCAGCGGCGGATAACGAGGCTGATGGAGTCTGGGTTTAAATATAGACGCCGCAGAAACAGAGCCCAATCCAGCTGATATCGGTCGCTAGCTGAGCCCGTGTGAAAACAAAAATCAGCTCAAATTATCGGAGAAATGCCCTTATCTCTCGCCTGTAAACAAGGGAACTGGGAAAACAACGGATGTTTGGGGCCTCTGAGGCGACTGGCTTTTGTACGGAACGCAGAAAGTGAGTTTTGGATGGACGGACTGGGTTACGCTCTAAACCGACCCAGACGAGGAACGATATTATGACAAATCCACTGAGTATGAAGAACACAGACGTTTATCTGCAGGTCAGATTGAGACTAGTAGAGAGCAGCTCCGCCGCACAAACACTTGTTGAGTTCTGTTGCGTTTTTTCATCAGGGTTCATGCAGACTTATCGCTTTTTGTTTTTCAAGGACTTCAATCTGAGATCTCACTTATCAAACAGTATCTTCTATTTCAAATTCTAAAAAAAGCGAAATAAAAAAATAAATATACAGTGCCCTCCACTAATATTGGCACCCTTGATAAATATGATGGCTGTGAAAATAAATCTGCATTGTTTATCCTTTTAATCTTTCATTCAAAAAAAAAAAAAAATTCACAAAATTCTAACCTATCATTGAAGTAAAACAATGGAAAGCAGGGGGAAAATCTCATTATGAAATAAATGTTTTTCTCTAGTTCATGTTGACCGCAATTATTGGCACCCAATTATTGCAATGTCCTTTATTCAAGACAACAGCTCTGTGTTTTCTCCTTTATTGCCTGAAGAGTTTGGAGAACACCTGACATAAGATTAGAGACCATTCCTTCATACAGAAACTCTTCAGATCCTTCACTTTCCCA
>JAHKKF010538784.1:0-16848 GCA_019740295.1 Labeo calbasu | reverse complement strand
CGGTCAGGGAATAGAACAACTGGCAGTGGGACGTTTCTGGAGAGGCAAACAGGTCTACCTGAGCCTCCCCGAAACGTCTCCAAATCAGCTGGACCGACAGGGGATGGAGTCTCCATTCTCCGGGGAACGCAGCTCGCGACAGCTCGTCGGCTGCACGGTTGTGCAAGCCCGGAATGTGAATGGCACAAAGCGACCTCAGATGCTTCTAACTCCAAAGGAGGAGGAGGCGGGCGAGTTGCGACATGCGACGGGAGCGTAGACCACCTTGTCGGTTGATGTACGCAACGGTCGCAGGGTTGTCCGTGCAGACCAGCACGTGCTTGCCTCGTAAGCACCCTTTGAGACGGATCAAAGCAAGGCGTACTGCTAGCAACTCTAGGCAGTTGATGTGCCAGTGTAGTTGAGGGCCCGTCCAAACCCCCGAAACTGCCTGCCCGTCGTACGTGGCCCCCCAGCCGGTGGTGGAGGCATCTGTGTGTACCACAGCATGCCTGGAGACCTGTTCCAGGGGGACTCCTATCCAGAGGAACATAAGGTCTGACCACGGGGTGAAGGTTTGGCGGCAGGCCGGTGTCACTTTGACCCGGTGAGTGCCGCGTTGCCACGCCCTCCTCAGGACTCGGCCGTGGAGCCAGTGTTGAAGCGGTCTCATATGGAGCAGCCCCAGCGGTGTAACTGCCGCTGCAGCTGCCATATGCCCCAGGAGCCTCTGAAACTGTTTCAGTGGAACCGCTGTCCTGCTCTTGAACGTATTCAAGCAGTTCAACACCGACTGGGCACGTTCCTGCGTGAGGCGTGCCGTCTGTTCGACCGAGTCTAACTCCATACCGAGAAAAGAGATCCTCTGCGTCGGGGAGAGTTTGCTCTTTTCCCAGTTGACCCGAAGACCCAACCGGCTGAGATGCGCAAGCACCAGGTCCCTGTGTTCACACAACTGACCCCGAGACTGAGCCAGAATCAGCCAGTCGTCGAGGTAGTTGAGAATGCGAATACCCTGCTCTTTGAGGGGAACAAGGGCCACCTCCGTGACCTTCGTAAAGACACGGGGCGACAGGGACAGCCCGAAGGGCAGGACCTTGTACTGATATGCCCGCCCTTCGAACGCGAACTGCAGAAATGGTCTGTGGCGCGGAAGGATCGAAACATGAAAGTATGCGTCCTTCAGGTCGATCGCTGCAAACCAATCTTGGGGACGGACACATCTGAAGATGTGCTTCTGCGTGAGCATCTTGAACGGTAGCCTGTGAAGTGCTCGGTTCAACACACGCAGATCCAAGATCGGTCGTAACCCACCGGCTTTCTTGGGCACTATGAAGTAAGGGCTGAAAAACCCCGTCCTCATATCGGCTGAAGGGACCGGCTCTATCGCATCTTTCGCCAGTAAAGTAGCGATTTCTGCGTGCAAGACGGGCATCTGCAGCTTTCACAGAAGTGAAATGGATGCCCCTGAACTTGGGGAGGCGCCGGGCGAACTGAATCGCATAGCCGAGTCTGATGGTCCAGAGGAGCCAGCAAGATGCACTGGGAAGCTCTATCCAGGCCCCCAGATAACGTACAAGCGGCACCAGCGGGACCACCGACGTACCCACGGTGGGGCAGCGAAGGGAAACGCAGGGACCCAGCTCGGGCGTCTCGTTGCCGGTCCGAAGCGGGGTCAGAGTGTCTGTGTCTGGAGTGTGAGAGACACCTACCTGCGTTCGGGCAGTAGTACGTCTGATAGCATTCTCCAAATGCCCACTGCCGCTCACTGGCGAGAGGGGAGGGTGAGCGAGGTCCAAGGTTAGCCTGTTCCACACACCCCGTCCCCTCTGGGGACTCAGAGATGGCACTCCTGGACCACCATGGTGGACATGGGACGACCCAGAGACCACGCGGTCAGCTTCATCGCATGTAGCGCGAGGTCCGTGGCGATACAAAGCTCTTTAAAAACTTCTGGGTCGTGACCACTCTCGTACAGATCCTTCAGTGCCTTGGCCTGATGAACCTGTAACGCCATAGCGTGTAGGGCGGAGCCAGCTTCTCCACAGGCCGCATAGGCACTGCCGATCAGAGCCGACGAGTCCCTACAGGCCCGGGAGGGGAGCGACGGACTGCCCCACCGGGCAGAAGCGGCGCTGGGACACAATTGCATCGCCACCGCACGCTCCACCGGCGGGACAGCCGTATACCCCCGTGCTGGTCCGCCATCGAGGGTGGTGAGGGAGGATGTGCCACTGGAGCGGTTTCGGGCAGTAAAAGGTGCCGTCCATGTCCCAGTGAGCTCATCATGCACGTCCGGAGCCCTGAGAACCAGTGCGGGCCACCCCGAGATACCAATCATCGAGCAGAGAGGGTTCGGGACATGATGGAGGTTTCCATTCAAGCCCTACACTCTCAGCCGCCCAGGCAAGCATAGCCACCATCTCTGGGTCCGTATCCGGCACCGCTGACCGCCTGGTAGGCACCAGTGTGCTCAGATCATCCTCCCCTGAGAGGTCTGGCTCACCCTCCGATGCCGCAATCGACATCCGATCGTCGGGGGGAGCCCCAAAAGATACAGGTGGTACCTCACAGGAAGGTCCAACCTGTTCCTTTGGCCGCTCCACTGGCTGCGAGGTGCTGGTGGAAGGAGGAACCCTCCTTTTTGGGGAATTCCTCACAGTCACCGTTAGACCAGTCAGCTCCCCGCCAGAGGTGGCGCCCTCCCGGCGTTTGCCGGGGGGAACGCTAGATCTGGGCAGAGGAACCGGCACTCCGCCCCTTTGCAGGAAACGAAGTCTGGTCCGCAACTCGCTGACGGTCATCCTCCCGCAATGGGAGCATGACTCATCCACAAAAGCTGCCTCAGCGTGCTTAGTGCCCAGACACGTGAGGCAACGATTGTGACCATCACCCGGCGCCAGGTAACGACCGCATCCAGAAGCGCACGTGAAAGCTCTTTTAGGAAACTGCTCTGAGTGTTGAGGCGCACAGGGGAGATGGCCGCAGCAACACAGAAGGGGGTAGTGCAGCCTAATGTGTGCTTTTTCCCACTCGACAAAGGAGACCACCGCTGCTGAAGCGCCGTGCCGCCAACAGATGAGCAGGTACCGTTTGACTCGTTTTCTTACGTATCTTGCTTGAAGTCTTGATTGGCTCCGAAGCGAAAAAGCTGACTATGCGCCGCACCTGCTGCATACTTATATTCGCGTTGTGATCAGCGGCAGCTGGATGCAATCATCGCATGCCAATGTACATTGGCTCGTTTAGTTTACACTCGAAGCAGATTGGTCTCTCTAAGCGAGATCCCAAATTGGCGGTCACCGACGTGACTCGAAGTGACCGACTGAATGGGGAACTTATTTTAAGTTGGTTTTTCAGTTTGCTGTGTTTATTGCTCTTTCTTTTCTTTTTGTTTCATTAAACAAAACTGCTTGCACTTAAACCAAGCTCTCTGTTGTCTTTTTCGCAACCAGTCATGACAGAAAACTGGTGACCATTTACCAGACTCAAGATGTACACAAAATAAATGAATGCAGACTTTAAATTAATAATAAATTAATAACATAATTAAGACAGATTCACCATATTGTATTCTTCTCTTCTCATCCTGTAGTTGACTGTGTTCAGTCTGTACTCGACTGTGTTCATCCTGTAGTTTACTGTGTTCATTCTGTAGTTGACTGTGTTCATTCTGTAGTTTACTGTGTTCATTCTGTAGTTTACTGTGTTCATTCTGTTCTCGACTGTGTTCATCCTGTAGTTGACTGTGTTCATTCTGTATATGACTGTGTTCTTTCTGTAGTTGAATGCGTTCTAAAGAAGATTCACAATAAAGATGAGAGAAAACATAATTCGGACAACAAATACAAATATAATTTCTGATTGAGGAACAATAATAAATTACAGGGCATATTCACAAAAATATATGAATGCACAATGTCTGTTAATTAAGCATTTCGTGGATGAAAACAGACTTGACATTAATACTGAATTAAATTATTGGTCACACTTCACTTTGAGGACCAATTCTCACTATTAACTAACTATTACTACAATTTTTGCCCCAGTAAATGCATTTCTGCTTTTTAAACTAAACTTTTTAGTAAAACGTGCCAAATCGGCTGTGCAGATCACTCCGCTGTGGCAACCCCTGGGAGCAAGGGAGCAAGCTGAAGTAGAGAGAGAGTTGTTAATAGTCTAATATCTGCTTTATAATACTAATAAACAGCCAATGTGCAAGTGAATTGTTCCTTGAAGACATAATATTTTTTTACCAATGGTTATTCCTCATTTTTCCTTCTACTTTATCTTCCATTCACTTTTTTTCTCCTTTTGTGGTAATACCCACCACCAACACATTAACAAAAGTAAATAGATAAATAAAAAAAAAAAAAGTGTGTGGGGGGGGGGGTGAAAATACAGAATACAGTCACATATTCATATCAAATCTCTTACTTATAAAATAATAAACAAATAAATTAGTAAAATTAGTAAATAAAGTAGTGGATACTTTGATTTTAGCAGTGCCCATATCATTTCAAAAAGTTTACTTTTACTTTAGATTTTATATAATTTCCATAGAGTGTAATTTAGACACTAAGTCTAACCAGTCATGTATTGCTGGAGATTCTTGCTTTCTCTAATTGTTGTTATTGTTTTAAGAGCTGTGATTCTCAATATTGTAAATAAGTAAAACTCATCTTTACTAAGCAGCATAGGTCCTAACCAAAACTATATTTTGCATTTTTATTGTAGACCATTTCGCTAGATGTAAACAACACTGGTCCAGAAGCGCTTCCTGTTTTTTTGCTTTTTATTTATTTTTTTATTTCACATATAGAAAAACATCTTGAAGGTGCTAATGTAACATTTTCATCCAGTCAAATGTTATGTTGGTTGTATTTTTTTGTGATGTTTGTGTAAAGTAAAAAAAAAAAAGAAACAGTAAGTGTATCGGGACCAGTATGTTTACATCTAGCGAAATGGTCTATATGTCATTTCTTAAACTTTTCTTCTATTGCCTGAAAAACTTTGTTTCCAATCTCCTTCTGTTATTTTATTACCTAAAACCCCCATCCTTTTTTTCTTTGAATATATTATTTATTTCTTCTATCAGGTTATCTAGTGATTTTACTAACTTTAATTACAAAATGCAACAGAGGGTGAATATCATCTAAAGTTTTTATTTTAATCTCATCCTTTAGATAACTTCTTATTTGAAGATATTTGTAAAGTAATTTCCCAGATAAGATCTATATATATATATATATATATATATATATATATATATATATTGTAACAGAGTGAGTGAGACGAGAGGCGAGCGGATCCAATCGCGAGCTTTTATTGAAGGGACGAGACAGATACATGGTCAAACAGGCAGGGTCAAAACAACAGCAAACAGGTATGTTAGGGCGTGGCACAATGGAAGTCCGTGAAACAGGCGAGGGACGATCCGAGGCGAACGTAATCCGTAAGGGACTGAGCGAGGAGAATAAACCAACAACACGAGCGAGAGTCCAATAGGCAGGTGGCGAACAGTCAAAACGAGAAGGCCAGGCGAGAAAGCTATACACAGGGAACTAGGAACAAGGGAACTAGGAACAAGGGAACTAGGAAACGCTAACAATGAATAACACGACAACAATACTCCGTGGCTTGCATGGGGAAAGACCGGGGCTTTTATAGCATGCCTGATTGGCCACAGGAGTCGACGCAATCAGCGCGATGGGTGATGGGAGTAGTAGTCCGGGGTGCAATGCAACAGTCTGTGTGTAGTGACAGGGTGAGAGCGACATCTGGTGGTGAGCGGACCGCAGGACACCGACCAGATTCGTAACATAGCCCCCCCCCAAGGAGCGGCTTCCAGACGCTCCAACCGAAAAACAGTCCTGGGGAGCGGTGGGAGGGCCAGGAGACTGAGGCAGAACCGGCGAGGCGGAAGCCTTCCTGGGTGGAGCCGGAGCACGAGGCGCAGGGGGCCTCCATGGCGGAGGCAAAGCAGGAGGCGCAGGAGCCCTCCGGGGCGGAGCCGGAGGCGCAGGAGCCCTCCGGGGCGGAGCCAGAGCAGGAGGCGCCGGAGCCCTCCAGGGCGGAGCAGGAGGCGGAGCGGGAGGCGCAGGAGCCCTCCAGGGCGGAGCCAGAGCAGGAGGCGCCGGAGCCCTCCAGGGCGGAGCAGGAGGCGCAGAAGCCCTCCGGGGCGGAGCCGGAGGCACAGGAGCCCTCCAGGGCGGAACCGGAGGCAGAGCAGGAGGCGCAGGAGCCCTCCAGGGCGGAGCAGGAGGCGCAGGAAGAGGCGCAGGCGCCCTCCGGGGCGGAGCCGGAGGTGCGGGAGCCCTCCAGGGCGGAGCAGGAGGCGGGGCAGCCCACCAGGGCGGAACAGGAGGCGCAGAAGCCCACCAGTGCGGAACAGGAGGCGCAGAAGCCCTCCAGGGCGGAACAGGAGGTGCAGAAGCCCTCCAGGGGAGAGCGGGTACCCACATCAAGGACTGGGACCTGGGGAGAGCAGGGACAGAGGAGGCAGAGAGAGTGAAGAGAGAAGCAGAGAGTTTAAAGGATAATGCCCCCTCCATAAGAGGTTCTACAGCTAATGCTGACACCTCTGGAGGCATTGGCGCAGCTTCTCTGACGGGGAAGGCCTCTGGTGTTGGCTCGTGGTCAGACGGGGCCTCTGGAGCAGATCTAAGACCAGACGGGACCTCTGGAGCAGACTTGAAACCAGACGGGACCTCTGGAGCAGACTTGAGACCAGACGGGACCTCTGGGGCAGACTTGAGACCAGACGGGAGCTCTGGAGCAGGCCTGTGATCAGACGGGAGCTCTGGAGCAGGCTTGGGATCAGACGGGAGCTCTGGAGCAGGCTTGAGATCAGACGGGAGCTCTGGAGCAGGCTGGAGATCGAACGAGACCTCTGGAGCAGACTCGCAGTCGGGCGAGGCCTCTGGAGCAGACTCGCGGATATACGAGGCCTCTGGAGCAGATTCGTGGACAAACGAGGCCTCTGGAGCAGACTCGTGGACAGACGAGGCCTCTGGAGCACAGTGTGCAGCCCACACACTCAAAATGGCGATGGCCATTGCAGGCAGCACAGTAGATAGTGGGATGTCTGTTGGCCTTGAGGGTGTGGATGCTGTGGACTTGTGGCTTGGAAATGTGGGTTCTGCGTGGCTTGGGAGTGTGGGCTCTGCGGGTTCAGCTGATACGTGAAGAGGCTCTTGGTGGTCAGCTGAGACGTGAGCTGGCTTAAGAAGGTCAGAGGAGACCTGGTGAGGTTCTGGCAGGACAGCCGATTCTTGACTCGACTCAGAGAGGTCTGCCGTGACTTGACTTGACTCAGGGAGGTCAGCGGTAGCTTGACTTGGCTCATGAAGGTCAGCTGTGGCCTGATTTGGCTCGGGAATAACAGCAGCAACTTGACTTGGCTCATGAAGATCTGCTGTAACCTGGCTTGGCTCATGAAGATCAACTATGGCTCGGCTTGGCTCAGGGACAATAGCAGCAACTTGACTTGGCTCATGAAGATCTGCTGTAACTTGGCTTGGCTCATGGAAATCAGCTGTGGTTTGACTTGGTTCGTGGAGATTGGCTGTGGCTTGGCCTGGCTTGTGAAGACCAGTAGTGAATTGACTTGACTCTTGGAGATCAGCAGTGACTTGACTTGACTCTTGGAGATCAGCAGTGACTTGACTTGACTTGACTCCGGAACGATGGCTGTGACTTTGCTTGACTCAGGAACGACAGCCTTGACGTTGCTTGTCGCAGGAACGACGGCCTTGATGTTGCTTGATGCAGGAACGACCGCCTTGACGTTGCTTGACACAGGAACGACAGCTTTGACGTTGCTGGACTTGGAAGTTTGACTGGACTTGGAAGCTTGACTGGACTTGGAAGCTTGACTGGACTTGGAAGCGACAGCTGTAGCTTGACTTGACTCTGGAACAACAGCCGTTGCTTGACTTGACTCAGGAGACACGGCTTTAACTTGACTTGACCTTGGAGGAGCGGCTTTAGCTTGGCTTGGCCTGGGAGACACAGCTGTAACTTGACTTGACACTGGAACAACAGCTGTATACTCGCTTGACTCAGGAACTACAGCTTTGGCTTGACTGAACGTTGAGGCTTGACTTGACACTGGAACAGCAGCCGTAGCTTGACTTGACACCGGAACAACTGCCGTAGCTTGCCTCGACTCAGGGGTAGCAGCCGTGACGTGATGAAGCGCCATTTTAGCTGCCCATACCGCCATTAGGGGTGAGTCCAGCACGTGGGCCATCATGACCACAGGTGGCGTCCGAGTGCTGACCACGGGTTCTGGAATGGTGGCCATCTTGTGGAGTGGCTTGGAGACAGCGGCCATATTGTGAACTGGCTCTGGGATGGCAGCCTTCTTGTGAAATGGCTCTGGGATGACGGTCATCTTGGCGACAGGCTCTGGCGTGGCGGCCATCTTGTGCAGTGGCTCAGGGCGTTCGGGTGAGACCCTGCTTGACCTTGAAGGAACGGCAGCTTTGACTTTGCCTGACTCAGGAAACACGGCTGCAACTTGACTGGACTCAGGAAACACAGCTGCAACTTGACTGGACTCGGAAACTTGACTTGACTCAGGAAACGCAGCTGCAACTTGACTGGACTCAGGAAACACAGCTGCAACTTGACTGGACTCAGAAACTTGACTTGACTCAGGAAACGCAGCTGCAACTTGGCTTGACTTGGAAACTTGACTTGACTCAGGAAATGCAGCTGCAACTTTATATGGCTCTGGTATGGCAGCTGTGACGTGACGAAGCTCCGTTTTCGCCGCCATCTTGTGAACGGGCTCCTCCGTCACCGCCATTTTGTGAGCGCATACCGGCGCAGCCGCCATCTTGCGAACGGGCACCGCAGTCGCCGCCATTTTGTGCACGGGCTCTGTTGTCGGCGTCTTAGCATAGACGCGCTCCGGCGCGGCCGCCATCTTGCGAACAGGCTCTGCTGACGCCGCCGTTACATGAGCGCTATCCGTAGTCGCCGCCATTGCATGAGCGCTCTCTAGTGTGGCCGCCATCTCACGAGCAAGCCAGGCGAGCAGCGGTTCCGTGGCGTCGCACTCCTCATCCGCGACACCCACGGTAAAAGCAGAACGCACACACAATAGGGCAAAGTCCAAAAAATCAGCCAGTGATGAACGCGGACCCTCGCGTCTCAGTCTCGTTTTTAAAGGGTCATTTATGCCGTCACAGAATATTTCAATGATTATACAGTCCGGGAGGGTAGAATAGTTTGAGATGGCCAGAAACTCACGGATGTGTTGCTCAAGTGTACGTGGTCCTTGTTTAATCCGGAAAAGAATCCTGTCTGTGTCCATATCTGTCGATTGTCCGGGGTTGAAGCTGCTGGATCCTGTTTTGACGGAGTATTCTGTAACGGAGGGAGCGAGACGAGAGACGAGCAGATGCATATGCAAACCTTTATTAATAGGACGAGACATAGACATGGTCAGGCAGGCAGGGTGAAACAATGGCAAACAGGAATGTCAGAGGCGAGACAAGAGAATAATCCTTGAAACGAGCTATAGGCAGGCGGCGAACAGTCGAAAACGGGGAAGCCAGGCGAGGGAACTAAACACAGGGAACTAGAAACTCGGGAACAAGGAAACTAGGGAACGCTAACAATAGAAACACACCAACAATACTCCGTGGCATGCATGGGGAAAGACCAGGGCTTTTATAGCGCGCCTGATTGGCCACAGGAGTCGACGCAATCAGCGCGATGGGTGATGGGAGTAGTAGTCCGGGGTGCAATGCAACAGTCTGTGTGTAGTGACGGTGAGAGCGACACCTGGCGGTGAGCGGACCGCAGGACACCGACCAGATTCGTAACATATATATTTATATATATATTTATTTATTTATTTATTATTATTATTTTTTTTTCTATGTTCTCAAATGTCTCCATCTCATTGTCTCCATAAATTTTATTTTAAAAAAAAGTCCTTTGCTAGCCCAAACCTTAAATACAACATCAAAAGTATTTGGTTTTTAAAATCTGGATCTCTTCCCATTTCTCTTAAACAAATCATCTCCTGATCACTAATATACATCACTTTGCAAATTCTTCTCCAACATTTAAATGCTACATTTTTCACCTACACAATAATGACGAGTATTTATATTTTTGCTTCTCCCACGAAATATCAATGTACTAATTGTTTCCATACTTTTCCACTTTGATATATTTTCCCGCTTGCATCCAGCTCAAAATCAGCTTAATCTGGGCAGTAACACTATTTTGATAGTCCACTTTAGACATTCTACTAACAGTAAGTAACTTTGCAACTGCATGTCAACTACTCATTGGAGTATTAGTAGACTGTCTGCTTAATCTTAAATCTGCTTAAATCTTCAAACAGTCTTCTAAATTTTGCAAGTATATGTCAACTTATTCTACTAACCCTAAACCTAACCTAACAGTCTGCTCTGAAAGTAAGTAGACATGTAGTTGCAAATTAATGAGAATTAGTTGACATGTAGTTGCAAAGTTAATTATAGTTAATAAATATCTAAAGTGGACTATCAAAATAAAGTGTAACCATCTGGGCTGCATAATAGTAATACTCCAAATTTTGCAATGTTAAACCCCCACTTCTTTACTATTTTGTAAACCCTTAAGTTTTGCTCTTGGTTTCCCCTCATCTCAGATGAATCTTCTATAAATACTATGCCACTTTGTAAAATTATTGCGTTGTATACAAACTGGAAGATTTTGAAACAGAAACAAAAATCTCATGAGTATACTCATTTTGATAGTACTTTTTTTTTTTTTTCAATCAAAGATAATGATCATATTTTCCTCCTTTTAAAATAATTTCTTACAGTAGTTTCTAAAATATCATAGTTACACTTATATAAATTCTCTGCTTTGTTTGGAATTTTCACTCCCAAAAACATTATCTCTGTTTGGTTCCATTTAAAATCATATTTCTCTTTAAAACTTTCTTGTAATTTACCCCCAGTTTCCATTGCTTCTGTATTATTAAAGTTAAATTTATATCCTGACATAGCTCCATATAACTCTATCTCTTTTAACACTGAGGGTAATGATGTTTGTACATCTGTTAAAAACAAAATCACATCATCCACATACAATGCAAGTTTATGTTCCTCAGCTTCAATTTTAAGGCCTTTTATTAAAGAATTCCCTCGTATACTCTGTGCTAAAGACTCTATACATAGAGCAAATATCTGAGGTGATAAGGGATTCCCTTGTCTTGTCCCCCTCATTAATGCAAATTTATCTGAAAAAACTCCACTGGCCCTCTTGCATTCGGTTGATTATATATATTTTTAAATACTTTAATAAACTTTTGATTAAAACCATATACTTTGTTTCGCTGTTTTAGCTGTAAAATCAATTAGATTAAGTGTTCTTACATTATTCAAATAGTGCCTGATTTTTCACAAATCCTGTTTGATTCAAGTTTATTTTTATTGGTATTATCTCAGCAAGTCTCGTAGCAATTATTTTCACTGATTATTTTGATTATTCTGATTATAACTGAAAATTTATCCTGTTTAAAGTTTTCATCATAGATTGATATTAAACAAAAAATACAATCACCTGAGATGTGGTGGAAATTAAATTTGTTCATGATTTTCAGCAAAAAAAATTAAAAGTAAATCAAACTCGTGAAAATTAAAACCTGCAATAAGGAGTAAACTTCACTGACAACTTTTTTTTTTTTTTTCTGGGGTCATATACAACTGTTTAAACAGATGGCCTCCAAACTTGGGTGCAAGAGTGCTAAAGGACAACATCTTCTTCTCCCTCCATCATCCTTCAGCAGTGTGTGCCAGTCCACTCAACCTAAATGACACACACACCTGAACAGAGTATGAATGAGCACAGGATTTCACATCAGCTCCTGAATCATCATGTGGTTGACACATCCCACAGTGACACTGATAACACCACACAGCCACAACAAGCACTGCTCATGGACACCGTCCCGACTGAGTCCTGCCTACAGACAGACTGTGATGCATTAGAACAACTCAGAGACTCAGCACCCACTGATGACTCTCTGGAAATCAAACAGGAAAGCCAGGACAACATATTTCAGTCACTGGAAACACCAGAGCCACAGCCCCTCACACCAGACATTATCCCTCTCTCCAGCATCTCCACTTCTAAGCTGCTCAGAGAAAATGAAGGAACTGGTGTATGCTGGGACCAAACACTCCCTCTCTATTGCTGGAAGCCTCCAAAAACAAATACTTTCTGGTCAATGACTTAATATAACCACAAACAACCTAGATTTTATGTTTTTAAACAAAACATGACTAGAAGCAGCTGCAGTGCAACAGTTCTCAATGAAACAGCCCCTCTGTGTTTTGTGCTAAAAGGTACTCCACACATCCTATTTATCATTATTTACAAGCCTCCAAAATAATATCCAACCTGTTGAAGACTTTATTGAACTTGCTGATTTTTTTCAAAATGTGACCCTGGACCACAAAACCAGTCATAAGGGTCAAATTTTCAAAATTGAGATTTATACATCATCTGAAAGCTGATTAAATAAGCTTTTCGTTGATGTATGTATTTGTTAGGATAGGACAATATTTGGCTGAGATGCAACTATTTGAATATGTGGAATCTGAGGGTGCAAAAATAGTAATTAAGCAAAATTAAGTTCTTAATAATCCATATTACCAATCAAAAATTAAGTTTTGATATATTTACAGTAGGAATTTTACAAAATATCTTTATGGAACATGATCTTTACTTAATTTACTAATGATTTTTGGCATAAAAGAACAATCGATAATTTTGACCCATGCAATGTATTTTTGGCTATTGCTACAAATATACCCCAGCGACTTAAGACTGGTTTTATGGTCCAGACTCACAAATGTGTTGAAAATGTTTAGAAGCAGATCTCTTAGATGTGGTAAACACTTTACTTCTTTCTAGGACTTTTCCAAATTCACTGAAAACTGCAGTTGTTAAGAACAATCTGGATAAAACCATATTGAGCAACTATAGTCCAATATCAAATCTTTCTTTTATAGGCAAGATCCTTGAAAAGGTTGTTTTCAATCAGCTAAACAACTTCTTAACCTGAAATGGACACATGAACAATTGTCAGTCAGTCAGCGCTCATAAAGATAATAAATGATATTTGATTAAATACTGATTCAGGCAAAACATCAGTGCTGGTACTACTTGATCTCAGTGCTGCATTTGACATTATCACAAGATACTTCTAGAGTGAGTGGAATATTCTTCAAATATTTTCTATGGAACTTTCTTCAGTTAAACAAGGAGTCACTGCATTTGGAAACAAAGATGAAGTTCTCAAGGTGAATGCAGACCTTGACTCAAGGGGTCAAACAACTAAAACTCAAGTCAAGAATCTTGGTGTGATTACTTTTAGTATTCATGTCTAAGCAATAACTAAATCAGCATATTATCATCTGCACTGCAGGAATTAGATGTTTTGTTTCCAGTCAAGACTTGGAGAAGTTCATGCCTTTATCTCCAGCAGGGTGGACTATTATAATAGACTCCTGACCAGCCTTCACAAGAAGACCATTAAACAGCTGCAGCTCATCCAGAACACTGCTGCCAGGATTCTGACGAGAACCAGAAAATTTGAGTATATCACACCAGTCCTCAGGTCATTACACTGGTTTCCAGTTATATTTAGGATTGAGTTTAAATTATTATTACTCGTTTATAAATCACTCAATGGCCTAGGACCTAAATACATTGCAGATGTGCTTACTGAATTCCAACCTATCAGATCACTCAGATCATTAGAATCAAGTCAGTTAGAAATACCAAGTGTTCACTCAAAACAAGGCCAGTCTGCTTTTAGCTATTATGCTACCTGCAGCTGGAATCAGCTTACAGAAGAGATCAGATGCTAAAACAATAGCCATATTTAAATCTAGACTTAAATCCCATCTGTTCAGCTGTGCATTTACTGAATGAGCTCTGTGCTGCATCCGAATGATTGCCTTAAAAATTATCCCTATACTGCTTCATTTACATAGATATATAAAATAACAAGAATTCAAGCATTTTACCTCTGTTTTTATGAACAAACACAGCTATCAGTATTCCAGCAATCACACTGAGTACAACAAAAACTGAAATCAAGATGATTGATGTCCTCCAAGAACTAAACCTTTTACCTATAAAACAAAGTAAAGTAATTTATTATTAACCACAATTGTGTAAATCAAACATATTTGACAAGATGATTAAAAATCTATAATGCTGAGTTCTGAATGGTGCAAAGAAGTACTTTAACTTTATGACATAATGGACTGAATCAAAAATACCATGAGATCACAAAATACAGTAATAAAGTGTCCGTACTTACTGCTTGTGATAATCTGTGTTTCCAGCACGTGATGTCTCAGTTTGACTCTGCAGTGAATCCTGTCGTCTCTGTGATGTACAGTGATGGTGTGTTTCACACTGAATCTGTCTGCATTTCTTTGCATCTCTGTAGTTTCTGAACTCAAACTGACTCCTTCACTGTTCAGCCACTCAAGATCAGGTTCAGGATACCAACCTTCAGATTCACACTGTAGATGAAGCCCTCCTGAATGATCAAACCCATCTACAGTGATCACTGGAGGACGTCCTACAGCTGCAGATCAACAAGAAGAACATGCAGTTGTTGTTCTGACTTTTTTAAGTTAATTAGAGCATGTTAAGGCTGGAATACACTACACGACTTTTGTCCCGATTTACAGTCTTGAGGACATCAAACATGTTTGATTTTTTCAGGAGAGAGCATATCACACATCTCCAACAATGTGCACATTTCTGTGTGAGTTTGTTATGATCCTCAGTCATTTAGTGTATGATGGCCAGTTTTCCTTTGTAACTATTACAAAGTCGGTAAGTGTATGATGCTTAGTGTTTTAAAATATGTTCATAAAATATGTTCATATTTTAAAAGTTGTGTAGTGTACTTCAGCCTTTAATTTTCAATGGTTTTCTCACCTTCAACCTTGACATTAACAGTGGCATCATCAAACCAGGATTTGTACTGAATAAAACACTTATAAAGTCCTTCATCAAAGACTCGGACTGATGAGAGTTTGAGTGATGCATTTCCTCTCTGTAGTTCTTGATGATTCAGTTTTGTTCTCCCTCTGTAGGACTGACTCTGATCTGTATATTTGTCTACATGATCATCATAAAGATGCACTTGTGAGTCTTTCAGATCTGGTCTAAACCACTCTACTCTCATGTCCACAACACTGGTGCTGGGTTTGACAAAACAGGGCAGAATCACATCTTCACCAGCTACAGCAAATACAGGATCTGTAGGTCCCACTACTTCATACTGCTCTGTAAAAGAGAAAGAGAGCAGGTCTAATTAAAAGTGAACCTACTTTAAGTTGAACTGTCACACTTTAAACAGAAAGTCATAAAAGTAGCCCATAACTTGTCATCATATTTAAATGTGCACAAGCATGAATATGACTTCAGAGATACAGCATACTCATAAAGCAGCAGTTGTCCTTCTCCACACATCAGCTCTGCATCTGATCATTTGAGAGGCTTCAACCACCACATTATGTTGATCTATTTACATCTTTGCTTCAAAGCACTGCCTGTGTGACTTTATTCATATTATATTATGACTCTTTGCAAACTTGATTCTAATTGGTTAATATTTCTGAATAATAACAACTGTTATGTGCAACACTGACCACTTATCCAGGAAATCTACAGTTTCATAATTTTGCACTGTGAGTGAGCTGGTTAGTATCACAAAAACTATGAACTAAACTATAATTATAAATATACTATCCACCTCAATAAATATACCATCCACCTCAAGAGCGGATGGTGCCATTTGTACAGTTTATGGGTCTGACTTCTGGTCTCATTACGTAATCAGTTTCAAAAAATTAAGTACTTGTAATTATATTACATTTTTATAAAATACTTGCAATCAGACTAGAGTTACTTTTTATGGATCACATAATTACATATTATTTACACAATAGCAATAATCCATAATTTGTTTCTTCCTCTTTTTGACCTTTTGAATTTTTCTTTCCTAAATAGTCTGCCGCTTATATACACTCAGTCGTCCAGTTTTGTGGGCATTCACACAAAGATCAGCCATTAGTCAGGTGGCGACACAGCATTTAACCACTGATTTACAAAAATCATTTCAGGGTTAAGAAGTGTTTCAACATTGCATCAAATACTGATGAACACATTCATTTTTATTTGAATTATGACTAGGTTATTTAACCATGTATTATGTCTTTAAAAGGCTTTTGTATTTCAAACTCATTAAAATGCACAAATTCACAAACATTTATTTGTAATCTGGTCATCTTTTATCTAATATATTTACTTGAAGTACATCTGAGATTTTAGAATATGTTAATATCACAATTTCACAAGTTCATTGGTTCTCTGACATGGTCACCTGCAATAATTAAATATGTTAAATAACACAAATAGCCTTTATGCATTTAATCCAATTTTATTAACCAATGTCTTTGCTGCTGACCTTTGAGGATCCAGTTCAACCATACTAATAACAAAAATTACTTTAGATAAACTAACATTTGTGTTTCATTTTTTATTGCTGAAAAGTGTTGAACTTTCTTCTCGTGTGAATGTACTTTGTCTTCAGCCGAAGATTATTCATTTAAATTTTTAGTATGAAAGGGCTTTTACATTTGCTAAAAATATAACTTTTTATATTGAAAAACTAACAAGCCCAGATTTAAAAAGCAAAAGTAACACAATGCATGACTTTCTATAAAAAGTAACTGAGTAATGTAATGTTACTTTTTTAGGGAATAACACAATATTGTAATGCATTACTTTTAAAAGTAACTTTCCCCAACACTGTTTGTA
>JAHKKF010538783.1:20866-32881 GCA_019740295.1 Labeo calbasu | reverse complement strand
TTGTCACATCTAAACCAGGAGCTGGGTAACACAAAAAATACTCAAACCATGAGTGTTACATCTGGCTCAGGAGCTGGGTAACACCAAAACTACCCAAACAAATGGGTTGTTAAGTCTGACCTAGGAAGTGGGTAACACAAAACTACCCAAACAATGGGTTGTACATTTGAGCCAGGATCTGGGTAACACAAAAACTACCCAAACAATGGGTTGTTACGTCTAATCCAGGAGCTGGGTAACACCAAACAATAGGTTGTTACATCTGACCCAGGAGCTGGTTAATGGAAAGTCTACCTGAGCAATAGGTTGTTACGTCTGACCCTGGAGCTGGGTAACACAGAAAATACCCAAACAATAGGTTGTTACGTCTGACTCAGTAGCTGGGTAATGCAGACTACCCAAACAATGGGTTGTTACGTCTGACCCAAGTTCTGGGTAATACAAAAACTACCCAATCGCTGGGTTGTTACATCTAACCCAGGAGCTGGGTGATGCAAAGTCAACCCGAACAATAGGTTATTACGTCTAACTCAGGAGCTGGGTAACACAAAAACTACCCAAACAATGGGTTGCTACGTCTGACCCAGGTTCTGGGTAACACAAAATGATCCAAACACTGATCCAAAAAATAGTCTCAGTCTCAACCCAGCATTTGGGTTGAAAAAATAACCCCAGATTTGTAGAGTGTAGCAAAAAAAAGCCAGAGAGAAGCATTTTTACTTGGGGTATTAGACTTTTTGGACTCTTTATGTTTGGTGTACTGCACAATTTTACTCAAGTCCTGATTGATTGATTTATTTAAAATCATTTGAAGTAGTCTTTTCTTAATTTATTTTTTATTTCTTTTGGTAACTTTGCTCAACTGCAGACAGCAACTTTTCTCTTGATGGATTTTGCCCCCTTGTAAAAATGGAAGATAACATTGGCTAGACTGGCATGTTACCCCACGAATTCAGTCTATTGCCTAGATTTCATAGCAACTCCTCTCAGCTCTGTAGTTTTGTACTTCAAGTGCTCTGATGTCTGAAAAACAAATATAGGCTCTCGGTGAGATTCGTGATCCTGATGCCAGGCACGGACAGATGGATGTGAGGTTATGTTTGCTCTCTACTTTGGCTGTGCTGGATTACTTTTATGGAAGAAACATGAAAGTTGCTCATGATGAAAATTTCATGGATCAAGAATAGGAAGGAGACCAACCACCCCATTGAGTCTATTTTTTTTTTATTCAGGGAGTTTCAGGGACATCTCAGAAGTAGAGTATACAGTAACACTACAATACAATAAATTGTTTTTCCATCCAGGTTGTCTTCAAGGCTATTCAGACAGTTATGAACTGGACTGACATTTCACTCACCGTTACAATTCTTCAAATTACTTTCATCCATGTGTGATAAATAATATATATTTTCTTTACTATTGAAAAAGGGCAGGATGTCATATTCAATCGTGAGCTTTTGCAAGGCCTGTAGTCTTTTAGAGAAAACAATGTAAACTCCACAAATAAGGCATATTCTTAGATTCTTGCATAACAGCTGTATGATAAATATGTTAAATACAGTAAATAGTCATGTTTAATACTAATTAGAAAAAAAACAATCTAACAGGTAATGTAGTTTATTCACCTAATTGCAGGCTGCCAAGCAACTTGACACATTAATAGAATAGGGCAGTCACAGATGTGTTTATATGCTTTTTATAACCTTTTCGAATGTGGCTCAACCATCAGCATCCTAAGTCAACTATTTGTTTTATATTTTCAATTATATAACGTAGTTACAATTAACTATGACCTTGTTTATTCTGCATAGCATCAGTTATAAGTCAGAAAGTCTTAAGATAGACCAGGTAAATCAAACATTTTCACTTGTGTATTTATGTAAACATGCATAAAATGTTGACTGAAAGAACCACAGTATTTGTGCCAGTTCTTCAAGCGTTCCCAGAGCAAAGCAGAACAAACAACATTTAATCAAATAATTCTGCCCCAGGGGTTTGTCTTCGGTCCTATCTTGGATCAAATGGCAAATGGCTTTAAAGCCAATCTTGGATTTTTATAGCAAAAGGTTGGAGCTCTGCCCCTTTCCCTCTATTCTTTAATATTGAAAAAAATGAAGCTATTGATTTTCTGTCTGTTTCTCACTCTGCTCGGAATATTAAAATGGACAGTGAGATCTCGCACACGGCTGCGTCCCGATTCTGAGGCCGTGTTGGTGTTGAGCTGCAGTAAAAATGGTTGTTGATGGCAGGATGTTAGCAGGCTTGCTTTTTTTTTTTGAAGAGCAGAATGGAAGAAAAGAAGGTCATAAGGCTAATCTCGCTGTTTCTTCTTGCGTGGTGCCATTAGTCCCTTTGTTTAGATGGATAAAAGCTTTATATATTTGTCTAAGAGCTCACTCATGAAGTTCCAGTGTGTGGTTTTGTTTCTTGCGTGATCTGGTAGCATAAAAAGCACATTGAAATCTTAATTTAATCTGTGAAGACCTACGGCATGTCAGGCGGAATCAGGTCTGCTGAGACTGAGTGATACTGTCAGACTTGATGTTTATGATTTCAAACAATGATTTTCACTTAATGACACATTTTAAGATTAATGTGCAGAGACAGCTGGAAGCCATCAGCCTTTGGCTGATTTTCTGAAGAGGGTAAAACAGGTTGGAAAACCTGCTTGGATTGAGATCATTTTTGCAATTCTGTTTGGTGCCAACCTGTGGCACTGAAATTGCACGCTTCAAAGGGGGTTTATGTGTTTGCAGATTTTTTTGACAATAGAGACATCTAATGCAGCGTTATAATAATGCTCCTTTGGGTTGTGGTGTGATCAGAATTGTATGAATTAAACTGAATATCAAGCGGAGTCAATAGCTCCTATCATATACTAACCATCATTTCTCTCTCTGTATCATTGAGAAGCTGTTATTATGTGGTAAATATGAGTCCATTGAAAGTCAGCGGGCGATAAGACAAAATTTGATATTGAAAATTGACTGCATTCAGTATTAGATTAAGAGCCTGCGTCCATACTAAGTGTTGGCAGCAACAGTAAAGCAATTTTTGGAAATTTAAGGCCTTTCCTATATAATGATAATAATAATAATAATAATAATAATGTATTAAAGAATACGTATTTGGGACTTTCATTTTATTCTATATATTATTGGATATTATGGTACAGTGAAGAGCCAACAAGAAATGATTATCTGTATTTATAATCTGTAATTATAATGCATATGTGACCCTGAACCACAAAACCAGTTTTAAGGTTTTTTTTTTTTTAAAATCCAAGGGTGCAAAAAATCAAAATATTGAGAAAATCACCTTTAAGTTGTCTAAATGAAGTTCTTGGCAATGCATATTACTAATCAAAAATTAAGTTTTGATATATTTACGGTGGGAAATTTGAAAAATATCTTCATGGAACATGATCTCTACTTAAAATCCTATTGACTTTTGGCATTAAAGAAAAATCTATATTTTTGACCCACACAATGTATTTTTGGCTAATGCTACAAATGTGCTTGTGCTGCTTAAGACTGGTTTTGTGGTCCAGGGTCACATATTAGAATTAGAGTTGAGTGAGGTTAATAGTAGCGCACTGGAGTGAAACTGGGATTGCAAGGATATTAAAACTTTAAACTATATTCTCCCCGTAATGTCTTTTTTATTTAAACTTTTTTTTTAGCAATGTTGATATGTGCAATTGGTTAATAACTATATAATGAAAGCAATTTACTTAAAGATGTAATCAAGTTGACATGCAGATCATCTGCGGCTGCAGTCTTGTGTTATTCTGGAGAATTCAGGCTGCTGGAAGACGAAGAGGAAAGAAAACACAGTTTTTATTTCAGCTCCCTGTGGAAATACATTTCTACAACTATCCATACAAGCTTAAAACAACATCAGACACCATGAGTGTCCTTCAACAGAAACTTTCCAACAACTTTCCTTTAATGAAAAGCACAATGACAAGCCCAAGGAGAAGCAATTCGCCGAAAAACAATTTACGACTCAAAAAGGACAAAGCGAGTGTTGAGGAAACAAAGAGAGAAAGAAAAAGTTGCAGAGGAATGTGACAGGTCCCCGAAAATCACATAAAATGGTTAGTGATGAGTGTATTTTTGTCAGACTGTGGCAGCGCTCACCTTGAGGAGGCCACAAACGTGGCGTCTGAAGAGACAGGGGGCCGAAGTCACACATTTTACTCAAGCATTCCGCTCCACGACCACTGAGGGAGGTTGTAACCCTGAGAATCTGTTTTAGTTTAGCCGAGTTGCCATTAATACTGGCCGTTTTAACACCCTAACCTTTCCAGTGCTCATCTCAAGGGTGTTTTTAGAGGAAAAAAACACAGCTTTTGGAACAATTGCTCGGGGCGATCTAAAAGTGACCTCCAGCCAAAGTCAGTTTTTTTTTCTTCTTTTTAATCAGTAGATTCCACAACCCCCAGCCGCACTGCGTCCCCTCACGCTCTGCCCTTCATACTTAACTTCTTTCCTTTCTGTCCTAAGGGTGAATGTGGCACTGTGCATCATGAAACTGGCATCATGCAATGTCTTTAGTCATGGTGAAAGTCATGCGGTGCTAAACGATATGTAAAGCAGAAAGGTGAACAAAGACCCTGGTTTAGGTTATTGCTATTGTTTGAACACTGGGGGACACACGTGCACCTAGTCAACCATTACAGATATCATCGAAAAACATTTATTTGGCACCATATGAATGGTGTGGGTATGGAATGTATGGAAGAAAAAAAAAGTTTATTGCAAATTGTATCGCACAATTCTGACTTTTTCTTTTAATTGTGAGTTTACATCTTGCAAATCAGTCTTTTTTTCTCAGAATTGCAAAATAAATACATGCAGTTCTGACTTTTTTTCTCAGAACTCTGAGATATAAGCTCACAATTGCATGTTATAAAGTCAGAATTGCTTGATATAAAATAGCAGTTGTGGGAAAGCATGAATCTGAGCAGGAAAGTGTGAATCTGAGTTCTTTTTTTAGAATTGCTAAACTCGCAATTGTGACTTTTTTACCAGAACTGTGAATTTATATCTCACAATTGAGACTTTTTTTCTCAGAATTGTTTACATTTTGCAGTTGTGACTTTTTCAGAACTGTGAATTTATATCTCACCATTGTGACTTTTTTTCTTAGAATTGCAAGTTTATATCTTGCCATTGTGACTTTTTTTTTCAGCATTGTGTTTATATTTTGCAAATCTGACTTTTTTTCTCATAATATTGAGTTTACATCTCACAAATCAGACTTTTTCTCAGAATTGCATAATATAACCTTGCAACTATATCTCGCAATTCTGACTTTATTTCTTGCAATTGTGTTTATATCTCACTATTGTGATTTCATAATCTCGCAATTGTTGAACACACAAAAAGTCATTTAGTCAGAATTGTGAAATATAAACTCGCAATTCTAAAAAAACATAACATTCTTTTTCCCCCTCAGAACTGGACTTTATAACTTGCAGTTGTGAGTTTGTCACAATTCTGAGAAAAAAAATCAGAATTCTGAATTTATTTCTTGCAACTGCGAGTTCATGTCCTGCTATTCTGCCTTTATAACTCCCAGTTTTGAGTTTTTATTAGAATGGCGAATTTGTATTGCACAATTCTGAGAAAAAAGTCAGAATTGTGAGATGCTAACTCGCAATTGCGATGAGAAAGTGTTGTGAAGATAGAATTGTGAGATAAAAACTTGTAATTACCTTAATTTTTTATTCAGTGGTGGAAACGTGCTTCCACAGAAATGGGTATGTATTTTTTATTTATTTATTTTATTATTATTATTTTTTAACATTAGAGAAGTGTGGTTCGCATGTGGCATGGTTAGATTTATTTTATTTTTTTTTAATTTAAATTTGTTTTTAATTTATTTAATTTTAATGTTAGACCTGGGAAAAATAAATGTAAACTTTCTTATTAATAAAACATCTAATTAAACTTTGAGTTGATTGTCATTTCAGTGATTTCTATTAAGTCTTAAAATTCGTAGACTAATTTTTATTTATTTTTAAAAATTATTATTAATAAATAATATAATTACTTTATAAACATTGTAAATTAAAAGTTATATAGACCCATTCATAGCTTTTCTTTTCTTTATTGGAAGCAAACTGTTATAAACTGTTGAGTTTAGAATTTATGATAATTTAGCACATAATTTGGGGCATGTTTGTTTTGCTTTCTTTAGATTAATATTTCCATTATAAAGTTAGAACAGTATAATTCACAGTAATAGCCGAGAAGGGATTTCAAATGTAAGCACAATCGACATTTAAAATTAAATACACTTACATAAATCACAGTTGAGTTGAATATTGAATCGAGAGCTTATGAATTAGAAGTGGGATACGTTTATCGAAATCTTCCCAGCCTTAATTTATCTTGGCATTTATTTGCAACTTGAGTGTCTTGTCACTTTGTTAATATACAAAGTGGATTGCTTTACAGCAAAATTCAGTCTGATGTTTATGTACATGCTGTGATACAATGCAATACAATTCATTTTTTATGAATGCCGGTATAATCCATTCCAAACATTGGGTGACATGCATTCTCTCTTCGTCTCCCAAATTTATGTCTATGCAGAAGTCATAGTTTCTTCCCTCAAGAGTCTTTGTCTCCTCACTTGGTAGTTTCCAAACCTGTTGCGCAGTTCTCCTTTTGTATTAATAAGTATAAATGTATATTTAAAGCTGAGAGGAATGTCAACAGGAACTGTGTTCTTCCATTTAGACACAAAAGGGAAAAAGTCTTCAAGGAGTTTAAAAGTCATCACAGCAGTGTACTCAGAAGTTATTAATAAACGTTTATTGTGCAGTAGCGCTAGCTCCGCGAGATATGAATAAGCCTCGGTGGAATTCTCACATGGAGGCATCATTTTTCTTGATGACAACAAAAGACAGTGCTCTGTTGATATCGCTTTAAAACATCAGCTTTTTGTCTGGGTAAATAGAGGACAGGGTTGTGCAAACACGCAATTCTGTACGCAGAGTTCTTGCCTTTGTTGCATGTGAATCAAAACGTTGTGTGTCAGATCTAAAATAACTTTGGGGAAAAAAACAAGCCTTTGTTTACATTTGCTTCCATAGCAGATACTTTCTTATCAAAGAAACATGAAAATGCATATAAATTGTTGTGTTGATTACTTCAGAGGGAAGTTAAGCATACAAATGAAGTCCAAACCAAGAGGCGCCGGTGAGAATATAAAAGGTACGCAGTCTTGGCTGCATTATTTCACCATCAGGTCAATCGAGTAAGCGAACGCGCTTCAAAGCCCCCTCGCTCGTATCGGTCTGCGAGAGATCGTTTTTTGATTTTTGAGGCTCAATCCTCTACAGGATATCTCCGACTGCATCTCCAGTCTGGTTGATTGACCAGGACCAGAGGCAGACGATGCATCAAATTACTGTGTAACTGTCCTTCAGGGAAGCGTCTGGCCCTGAGCTGGGCCACACTAGACTTTTTAACTGTGACACCAGCTTATTAGATCACAGAGGTCATCCACCTTCTGCTCATTTAACGGCCAGGCCACCAATAATAGACATTCTGGGCGTCATTGGGATGAAGCAGTGTGTCAACGCAGTGCCGGACTCCAATTTGAAAAGTGTTCGAGACCTCCAATGGGAGTCCCAGCTCTGTTTCAGGCACATTTGTCCGGTGACCTTGCAGGGTCACTCGTTTCTCGAAAGGAAGGGAAAGATTAATCAGGTGCCTCGAACTGTTCCCGTCTTAAGCGCTAACTGATTGGCCCGAGTGCTGAGGGAAACGCGATATAAGCCCATTTTACTGTCCTTCCATTTGCTATAATAATACATTGTGTAAAGGTTAAACTCTGCATTAGATGTTTGCTTCTCCCTTCAATATCTCGATTGTTCAGCCATTGTTTTAAAGTGTTTAACGGAGCGTGTAGGGGCTTTGCTGACTTTTATTCATGCAAGTGGTTTTTGCTATTGCTGTTTCGCAAAGGAAATGTTTTTGTTTGTATTTTTGTTTCTTTCATATCGCCTGTGGACGTTCTTGTATTCAGTCCCAACAAAGTTGTTGGTGCTTCCTGCTTGTGCATGGAATCTGGCAGCAGTACTATAAAAGTTATTTTGAAATTTGCAGTGTGCAAATTTGCTGAAATAGCTTATGTATAGCTTAGATGGAACTAATACAAAGGAACCATACATTCTGTTCAGTTGCTGATGCATGAATTTATTCTACAAAATGATTACATTTGACTTTCCTTGAACTGGCAGTAGCACACAGGAATGATGTTATTAAATTAAATCTACACTGTCGTTCAAAAGTTTGGGATCAGTTAGACTTTTTTAAAGAAGTCTCTTATGCTCATCAAGGCTGCATTTGTTTGATAAAAGATACAGAAAAAAACATGAATATTGTAAAATGTTATTACAATATAACACAATGGTTTCTATTTTAATGTACTTTAAAATAGAATTTATTCCTTTGATCAAAAAGCTGAATTTTCATCAGCCATTACTCCAGTCTTAAGTATCACATGATCCTTCAAAAATCGTTCTAATATGCTGATTTATTATTAGAATTATCAACAGTTGTGCTGCCAAATATTTTTTGGAACCTGCAATACTTTTTTCAGGATTCTTTGATGAATAAAAAGTTAAAAAGAACAGCATTTATTCAACATTTAGTCTTTGCTATCACTTTTTTATCAATTTAATGCATCCTTGGTGAATAAAAGTGTTAAAGTCCACTTCCAGAACAACAATTTACAAATTATTTACTCACCACCTTGTCATCCAAGATGTTCATGTCTTTCTGTCTTCAGTTGTAAAGAAATTATGGTTTTTGAGAAAACATTTCAGGATTTTTCTTCACATAATGGACTTTTTTTTTCTTTTGAACGTCCAAAATGTAGTTTAAAGGGTCTTATCTAGCGAAACGATCAGTATTTTTTTTTCGAAAAATACATTTTTTTATACTTTTTAAGCACAAAAGCTTGTGTAGCACAGGCTCTGGGACGCGCGTTCGCAACACTACGTACTATTGAATCATGTCGAAAGGTCACATGGAACTACAGACTCAGTGTTTACAAAGCGAACGCACAAAGACTAACAAAGTGCATGCAAACGCTGTTTACAGACAAAAAGCTACAATAATGTTTAACGATTCTGAAGTTGTAGGAGAAAATAAACCTTTTTGAGCCGGAGTGCACAGACGATGAACTTAGACGTGATTCGTAGTAGTGATGGGAAGTTCGGATCATTTTACCGACTCTGACCTTTGAGTTTCGTTCAGCAAAATGAACAAATCTTTTTTCGAGTCATTTCATTCATTTTAGCTGGGTCTTTAGTCTATGATTAGCTCACCTCACCTCTTATCTGATAAGTTTTTGGGTTTGAGTCGTTCCTTTATCACATGACAGCCCCATAAGATGAACGAACGACTCGAAAAACCTGAAGACTCGAAACAGGTGAACTAATTCCAGTACAGAACCTAATAGGATGTTGCGCCTGGCGCGACTGAACGAATCACTCAGCGAGTAATCACTGAACGACTCGTTCTTCCCAAGTCACATTAAAGATCCGTTCAAAAAGGACGAATCATTCAAGAACGCACATCCAAGAGCCTGTGCTACATGAGCTTTTGTGCTTAAAAAGTATAAAAAATATTTTTTTCTGAAAAAAATGACAGATCCTTTCGCTAGATAAGACCCTTCTTTCTCGGCTGGGATTGTTTAGAGCCTTTTGAAGCTGCATTTAAACTACATTTTGAAAGTTCAAAATCGGGGGCACAATTGAAGTCCATTATATGAAGAAAAATCCTGAAATGTTTTCCTCAGAAACCATAATTTCTTTGCGAAAGGACATGCACATCTTGGATGAAAAGGGGGTGAGTAAATTATTTGTAAATGGTTGTTCTGGAAGTGGACTTCTCCTTTAATTTCTTTTAAAAAAGAGGAAAGAATAAAAGTTTACTGACCACAAACTTTTTATTTGGAAACTAACTTTTAGTTTCCAGTACTGATAATAAATCAGCATATTAATATGATTTTTGAAGGATCATATGACACTGAATACTGGAGTAATGATGCTGAAAATTTAGCTTTGATCACAAAAATAAATTAGATTTGAATGTATATTGAAGTAGAAAAAACATTATTTTACGTCATTAATATTTTACATTAATATTGTTTTTAATCAAATAAACACAGCCGTGATGAGCATAAGAATCTTCTTTAAAAAACATTAAAAACCTTACTGATCCCAAACATTTGAACAGCAGTGTACGTGCTAAAATAAGTTCATTCAAGCACAGTGAGAATAATTGCTTCTTTAAATCACTGTATAATGAGAATGTAACATTGAAAAATGGCAACTTAGTGTTATTTATATAGATTTTTGACATTTCTTTTTAGCCTATATTCTTAGGGCTGCATGATTAATCCGATTTTATCTGTGATCATAATTGTTGATGATCTTCTCTTTATTAATTAATTGTAGTTGGTCTGCTGGCTATATATTTTGAAAAGTATTTTTTCATTTGACATTTTTGTTGTTTTGCATTGGTAACACGCCTCTACAGGCTTTCATCCTTGGAGTTGCCAGATGTCAAGTGTTTAAATCCCCCAATCAGAGCTTTTATCGTAAATGGATGCATATTCTGCCAAGTTCTTTAATCTTGCAACCATGTTGCAAGCAACCTCTCTGCACTCTAAAAAAACAAAAACAAAACAAAACAAGACTGATGATCTGGAAACACAGACAAACAAATATTCTGCTCAACTTAGAGTAAATCAAACATGAATCACGGCTAATTTGTTTGCTTTGTGCTGTAATAAAGTTTTGTTGTTGTTAAATTTTAACATAATTTGGAATAATTGAAATTAATATGAGCAATTTCAGTGTTTTAGCTTATGAGAGATAATAAATTGGATGAAACTAGATGTAATAAATCCTGCAGGCAAGTTCATGCTCTCTTGATTTGTGGTTTTTTAAGTGCAGTAATTTTCATTAAATGAAAAAAAATGTTTTATAAATTAAGTGAAAAAAAAATACTGTGACAACCCTGATCACTAATAGACACAGATTATTTATGTATTAAAGCTATCAGAAAATGACGTTAAAGAAGTTGTTCACTTCCAGAACAAAAGTTTACAGATAAATTACTCACCCCCTTGTCATCCAAGATGTTCATGTCTTTCTTCAGTTGTAAAGAAATTGTTTTTTGAGGAAAACATTTCAGGATTTTCTCCATATAGTGGACTTCTATGGTGCCCGCGAGTTTGAACTTCCAAAATGTAGTTTAAATACCGCTTCAAAGGGCTCTAAATGATCCCAGCCGAGGAATAAGTGTCATCTAGTGAAACGATTAGTTATTTTCTAAAAATTTATAGTACAATTTATTTACTTTTAAACCTCAAAGGCTTGTCTTGTCTAGCTCTGCGTGAACTCTGTGCATTCCGGGCTAAAGTTAGGGTATGTCTGAAAACTCCAATCTCATTTTCTCCTCCAACTTCAAAATCGTCCTACATCGCTGCGGAAGTACCAACCCAGTGTTTACAAAGTGAATGCACAAGGAGGGTCAAACAGCCTTGACCAAAAAAAAAGTAAAACAGCGATGTAGGACGATTTTGAAGCCGGAGAAGAAAATGAGATTGGAGTTTTTCAGCATACCCTAACTTTAGCCCGGAATGCACAGAGTTCACGCAGAGCTAGACAAGACGAGCCTTTGAGGTTAAACAGTATATAAATTGTCCTTTTTATGGAAATTAACAGATTGTTTCACCCTTCTTCCTCAGCTGGGATTTTGAGCCCTTTGAAGCTGCACTGAAACTGCATGAAACTGCAAGAAAGACAGACATGAACATCTTGGATGACGGGGGGTGAGTAAATTCTGTAATATTTTGGTTCTGGAATTTCTCCTTTTATAATTTGTTTGTATCATTCATAAGCAAGACTTTATCATTTTGTGACCAGTTTGTCCCCACCTCATTTTAAATGTGACACGCATGGTAGTACTATTACACTAA
>JAHKKF010538783.1:10330-20816 GCA_019740295.1 Labeo calbasu | reverse complement strand
AATGCAGTCATCGTGTTTGAGTGTAAAACTTTTTTAATGAGGAACAAATCCGGTGCACCTTTAATTCCATTCGTTCTCATGAGAATTCTCAAAAAGACAGCTTGGTTACATGAACTGCCTTGTTTTCTTGGCTGTCGGTGTAACCGGCGAAGCCGTTTCTGTCACATTATTGATATCCATATCAGTCCATCCCTCACTTCTTTGACACACAAAATGGTCAGTTTATACAAACAGACATCTATAATTCTGTTTCCATGTCTGATCTGCAAATAAATGAGCTTCACTTTGGACTTTTAAGCATCCTTCATGTGTGCACTCAAGAGACATTTGTTCAGCGTGAAAAAAGAGCTCAGGTTGAAATGATCCTGGCACCTGTGATTGATTCTCTTTTCAACAGCTGTGAAACAAAGTTGATGGCTTTTTTTATGTTCACCAAATGCTAGGCAATCTTGCTTTTTGGTCTTCTTTAAAGCTGTTTTGCAATTGAATACTGTAATATAACTTTAATTTGTTTTTAATTGCATTTTTGAGCTTTCGCTCCCTTAAGTATTCCTTAGGTTTCCCTGGTATTGTTAAACCACCCTAAAATGTCTTTTAGAATTATTCACAAATATTGTTAGGTATTAAAAAACCTTGCTTTAAATTCAATTTGTTTTTCATAGAAGGAAACACTGTGTGTTTCCTAATATTACAAACTTGAAAGTGGAAAGCACAGACTGCTCTTTTATCAAACTGCCTTCCTCATAGTAGCATATTTCAGACGGCTGTTGTTTATTTTTTTGTTTATCAGTTTATTTAATTATTTATTGTTTTCTGACTTTGTTTTTTTTCAGTCCACAGATTCCTCAAACTATTAAAAGTTCCACAGAGAGAAAAACACAGCAGCTTTCTGTGGCTGGATAACTTTGAATTCACTAGTATTTTTTTAACAGCCGTGAATTTCTGTGAATAATATATTTGTTTTGTGCTGTTATCATCTGACATTATAATCAAAACTATTTCTTATTTTTTAAATAAGCAAGTGAGGTTGGTAGAAACTTGTTTTGATAGATGAGGCTCCTTTCGCAAAAATGAGTTTGTCTTTGCTTTTAAACTTCAAAGCAACAACGCTGAAAATCTGTGAATAAAACATTTTGTTTTTAAGCTCCGCTCGTGCAGGAAGGTTTGCGTCTTCGTTATCGTTGCATCACCGTGGCAAGATGCCATAAATGGTCTCATGGAGCTTGGCACCTCATTCTAAGAGACCTGCCATCCAGAGCAAAGCTATTAGTTAATGGACCAGCGTGACATCACTCTGATGAAGAGACAAATCTGCTCACACGACAACAGCCAGTGTGACGCGTTTTAGCCAGAGCTGTAGCGAGACGGTATGGGGCAAAAGGTCTAGTTGAGAAGGTCTGGCCAGTCCTTGCTCTCTGTTGTTAACAAGCTTTGGGCTTCTAGCGCTCGTGGCCTCTTCCCACTGGCCCGACATCACTCAAAGACTGTCTGTCTGCTGGAAGGATCCCGTCTGTCTGACAGTGATGGATTCGCTGTATCTCTATGACTGCAAGCCTTCACATGAGTTCCCTTCACACAGTAACTGCACTCATTAAGATAAATAGCTGCAAATCAAACGCGCCTTCTTGGTGCAAAAAAGGGTTCACCGCTTGGCCAAGTGATTCATATTTACTTTTATGTAGTCGATTTGAATCGATACGGGTCAGAGACTTACATGGAAGGTTAAGAAATTTTCCAGGGGTTTCTTCTTGTATTTAAAGGACTTCAGAGTAGTAATCTACATAATATGAATACAAATGACTCTGACAGTGGAACACGGTGCACGGCAGACCGCTGGCAGCATTCGGCTGTGTTTATCAATCATCTTGCCTGTTTATGATGGGGCAGAGAGAGCATGTGACCCTCCGTGGCATGGGGAGAGGATGCTGTGCACTGAATCTGTCACATGTTGTGTGACATTCCAGGGACACGGTTCGAAGACGTTCAAGTAATGTAGTTCACATGAGAGATCTAGATATATCATAATGTATGTTAGAACAGGGCTTGTCAAATGGTTGCAGCTCTGGTTTTGACTTTTAAAGAGATAGTCCATCCAAAAATGAAAATTCAGTCATCTTTTACTCAGCTTCATGTTGTTACAAACGTGTATGACTTACTTTCCTCTCAGGAATATGAAAGGTACTCTGAAAAATGTGCTTATGTTCTTGCAGTGAAACTCGACTTTACAAAACAAAATTGGCTCCCATTGACATTTTATTTGATGTTGGATCAGATGTTTCAATTTTAGGCCATTTTAGACTTCCAGTCAAAAGTTTTTGAACAGTAAGATTTTTAATGTTTTTTTTTTTTTTTTTAAGAGGTCTCTTTTGCTCATCAAGCCTGCATTTATTTTATCCAAAGTACAGCAAAAATAGTAATATTGTGCTTTTTACTTTTCTATTTGAATATATTTTAAAATGTAATTTATTCCTGTGATCAAAGCTACTTTTTTAGCATCATTACTCCAGTCTTCAGTGTCACATGATCCTTCAGAAACCGTTAATTGTTCTAATATGCTGATTTGCTGTTCAATAAATATTTTTAATTATTATTATGAATATTTAAAACAGTTCAGAGAGCGGTAGAACAGTAGAAAGGTCCAAAGATCAGCATTTATCTGAAATAAAAAGCTTTTGTAACATTAAACACTATACTGTTCAAAAGCTTGGAGTTCTTTTTTTGGGAAGAAATTATAGAAAATACACACACTTTTTTTATTTAGCAAGGATGCTTTAAATTGATCAAAAGTGATGATAATGACTTTCATAATGTTATAAAATATTTCTATTTTAGACAAATGCTGTTCTTCTGAACTTTCTATTCATCAAAGAAACTGTTTTCAACATAATAATAATAATAATAATAATAATAATAATAATAAAAATGTTTGTTTTGAGCAACAAATCAGAATATTAAAATGATTTCTGAAGGATCATGTGACTGGAGTAATGATGGTAAAAATTCAACTTTGAAATCACAGAAATAAATTACATTTTAAAATATATTCAAATAGAAAACAGTAAACAGTAAAAAAAATTTCTGAAATAGTAAAAATATTTCAGAATTTTACTGTTTTTGCTTTACTTTGGATCAAATAAATGCAGGCTTGGTGAGCAGCAGAGACTTCTTTAAAAAAACATTAAAAATCTTACTGTTCAAAAACATTTAACTGGTAGTGTACATAAGGGTGAAAAAAATACTATTGCTTTAATTGTCCTATTTTTGTACAATTTCCTAAATTGTACTAACTTATTTTATATTTTTGTATAGAAAGTTGTAACTTTCTATAATTAAAATTAAAGTTAAAATAAATTACAGCTGATTAAGAAAACATATACAATTTTCTAGCAATTTTTAGCAATTTTTGTTTGTTTTTTGTTTACTTAATATGAGATACATTTTTGGTTGTGTTCTGAGTTGCTGCCTGATGTCCATTTGTAAAATTAGATCGCCCAAAAATGAAAATTCTGTCATCATTTGTCATCAACCTCAAGTTGATCCAAAACCGCATTACTTTTTCTTCTGCAAAACACAAAGGATATTTGAAAAATGTCTAGACAGTGATAATCAAGTTCAAAAACAAAGTAGTTTTGGGCTTCGATGACTTATGTGGGCAATAAACAGTTAGAGTTTCTTTTGAAATTACATGAGGGCAAGGAAATTATAAGTGAATTTATTTTTGCATGTACCTTTTATTTTTCCTTCTTAGTTTAAAATTGAAAAAACATTTACATGTTTCTTAAATACTCGTATTGGCATATGTATTGGCAGTAGCAAGTTCCTGTACTTGCTTGCAGCAACAATAATCTACAACAACAGCAATAACCAGCTGCAGCAGCATAGCATATCTATTTCACCAAGACCAAATACATTAACATCGTCTTATCCATTACCATGATAAAATCCTCTGAGAGTCTTGATTGAATTTTAAGTGGTATTATTTTATTTTATATATATGTTTTTTGTACTTTTGGTGCTATTTTGGATTGCGACTTGAGGTCCATTGTAAAATATGCGCTCTTAAACAAAACCGACGTGTTAGAAAATCATTCAGAGGTCTCTAGTGTTTAGACAGACGTGTGTTTTCAATGTCGTATGCGCTTGTGCGCTCTCCTCAGACTTGGATAAGTGACTATGAAATGAACATGGCGCAAGTTTCTTTTCTCCGCCAGTAATAGGTTAAGACTTTCAAATAGGATGAGAGCAACATGATCTTTGAAAATATTGACTAATCAATGAAAAGTAATTTACAGTGATTACCCTTCTACGTGTGAAGATCTTTTAAACAGTGTCAAGACTTGTAAACCATCCCCCCTTTTGCACCCGAAGCTTTCGCATGGCAAAAATCCATACCCAGCAAATACAATCTCATTTCTCCCTCCGCCCCGTCGCTTTAAATAGTCCATATTGAATTAACTCCATAAAAACGGAGATCGATCTTTCCATTGCCCATCTTGATACTGCTGTTCGCACCACTGAACTCATAATCACCTCTGATCCAGGCAAGGCATTAGTTCAGAAGAGAAAAGCTTTTCCCATCAACTAAGAGTCGCATATATCCGACCATCAGACGTGCAGCTCTTTGCAAATATCAGCTGGTGTCTCATTATGCCAGCTAATGGGTCAGTGGGTGACACAGTGGTTCAACTTAGAATGTTGTACCTATTAACCATAAATTCATTTTCTTAAATCCAGTTTAATGGTTATTGATAGCCACTGTTTTTCACAAGTGGAAACATACTGTGATTACGTGAAGCGTTCGGTTTGGAGAAACCCTTCTTAATAATGTATAACTTTGTCAGTTGTTTTTGTTCTGTATGCAGAAATGTCAAGGACTAAACTGTTCAGTCAGTGGAGGAAAAATGATGCAAAATCACCATTCACTATATGAATGATTTCTAAAGCTATATTAGTTTTGTGTCAGAAATGATATTTCCGTTTTCTCTGATCTTCAAGGATTTTCCGGGAAAGTTTTTAACCACTGCGACTGAATCTTTTAGTTAGTGGACTGAACTTGAGAACTGGTTTTGTCTAATTTGTGAATGAATCTTTCTGAATAGATTCAGTTAAAAGATCTGACTCAAAAGAATGATTTGTTTAGACATTGTTGCTTCTTTAATCAAATGCTGATGAACTACTTATGAACTTAACTACTTGTGAACTTATGAACTCAGCTACTTATGAACTCATGAATAACATTTAAAAGTCCGCCTTTTTTCACAGAAAGCCTATTTTATGGCATTTGCATCCATTTCAAAGCTAAGAAGCTTCAGGCCCCTTTCACTGTAATTGCATGCACAAAAGTGACCAGCATGCTAATCAAAATGGCTCTTTTTGCGTTACATAGAATAAACAGAGATTTGAAACAGCATTAGGGTGTGTAAATGATGATAATTTCGATTTTTAGGTGAACTATCCCTACAATATGAAAGAAAACAGGTGATTTTATGTTTGGCATTCCAGATCTTGATAGATTTGTGACAGAAGTGCAAGTCCTTCTTTGATAATCCCTCTCTTTAGGAGAGTTTTTAACCATTGTGACTGAATTTTTAAGTCTTTGGAATGAACTTGAGAGGCCAGGTTTTCCAATTTGTGAATGAATCATTCTGAACTCTTAACTGATTCATTGAAAATACCCAATTCAAAACAATCATTCATTAATGAATCAGGCATCATTACTTCTCTAACTACTAATGACCTGCTTATGAACTCTAATGAATGTGCTAAGCAGAAATAGGGCAGATTTTTCAAGGTTTTCAGTGAATAACAATTTATTTATTTTTTTCTCACAGACAGGCATTTACAATTGTTTTAAAGCTTAAAGATATAGTTTATCCAAAAATGAAAATTAACCAGTGATTTACTCACCGTCAAGTTATAGGTGTACATGATTTTCTTTTTTCAGATGAATACAGTTGGAGTTAAATAATAATTAATAAAATGTCCTGGCTCTTCCAAGCTTTATAATGGCAGTGAATGGCTGTTGAGATTTTGACGAATAATAAAGTACATCCATCCATCATAAAAAGTACTCCACACAGCTCCTGGGGGTTAATAAAGGCCTTCTGAAGTGAAGCGATGCATTTATGTAAGAAAAATATTCTTATTTAAAACTTTGTGTAAGAAAAATATCCTTATTTAAAACCAGTAATGGGAATAACGGGATTATAAATAAACTGCGTTACTAACAGGGTTATTTTTTCAGTAACGAGCAATCAAACGAATTACCCCCGTTTCCCCCGTTTCAACGAGGTTACCGTTACTGACAGACAGTAAAATGTGGCGTTACTATAATTTATCATAATATTATTATAATTTCATTTTTCAGTTCATCTGAATGGATGCGCAGCATACCTGTATTTGACGAACTGTAAGCTCTAGTGTGAAGGCACATGACTAGCCGTTGCTTTGTCTCACACACACGCAAAGAAAAATACAGAGTGAGAGAATCTTATATACCATTCAGAATTGACACACGACATCTAAACGATGTTCTTTGCTGTATTTTCCCGTCAAAATAACGGAGTTTCTTTGGAGTTCTTCAGCTTTTAAGAACTGCCGGTTCCTCCTGTAGTAGGTGGAACGAATGTCAATCTAATTGGCTGGCACTCACCTATTATCGCCCCTGTTTTGATTTCAGCAAATCAGTTCGAGCGAACGCAGACAATGTGATTACTTTTCATGAACCCAGCAGCTCATTAATCCTTAGTGCATTTTGTATTGTTATTAGTAGTAGAATTCATAGTAGTTTTATCTTTTCAGTGTTATTTTTTAGTTTTTCCCCCTTTACTAAAGTCTTTATGCTATTATTAATTATCATAATCTCATATTATAATGCTTGACTGACAGATGCTAAGTGTACAGATATTTAAAAAAACTGTGCCATTAAGCTTTGTATATCTGGTGAGTAAACTAAATTTTTTTTTTTTTTTAAAGTAACAACAGTAGTTACTTTCCCTGGTAATTAGTTACTTTTATAATGATGTAACTCAGTTACTATTTGTGAGAAGTAACTAGTAACTATAACTAAATAAGTAACATGCCAAACACTGTTTAAAACATAATAAACCGTAGTCTCTAACTGTCTTAAGTGCATTCACGAGAGTGGCGTTCCAGTGAATGACGTAGGGCGTAGGCAAACGTAGTAACGAACACATATTCACATATGCATATTCACACCGGAGCTTATGCTACGCCTGCTTCATCCACTGGAACGCCACCCTCTCGTGAATGCATGTACGACAGTTAGCAAAAGATAGAAATTACAGTTTATAAAGTGTTAAATATGGATATGTTCTTACGCAAATGCATCGATTCGCTTCAGAAGGCCTTTATTAAGCCCCTGGAGCCATGTGGAGTACTTTTTATGATGGATGGATGCACTTTTTTGGGTTTCAAAATCTCAACGCCCATTCACTGCCATTATAAATCTTGGAAGAGCCAGGACATTTTTGATGTAACTTAGATTGTATTCATCTGAAAGTCTAAAGTCATATATATCTAGGATGGCTCGAGGGTGAGTAAATCATGGGGTAGTTTTCATTTTTGGATGAACTATCCCTTTAAAAGCTCAAGGCCCCTGTTCCTGTACAAAAGTGGTGAGCATATCAAGCAAAATGCCTCTTTGCGTTACATAGAAAAAAAATGAGTCATACAGATTCAAAACTGCATGAGTTTTTTTTTCTTGAAACATTTTTTCAACTATTGGTATAATATTTGCAGCGATTTTTATATAGTTTCCCCTTCACTTTCCAGATCACCCCTGTCAATATCAGTAGTTCATCTTACTGTAATCAAGCCACCGTTTCGTCGGTCCGCAGTTCTCCGCATTCTACTTTTCATTTGAACTGCGTCTTTAAGGTCTGGCAGTTGTGGGTTATCTAATGAATCAACCATGGTGGAGAACAAAGGCAGTATAAAACATTTAAATCATACACTTGTGCATTAATGCTGACAGTCAGCACTGGAGGGGTATTTGATGCGATGAAATATTCTTGTGACTGAAAAACAAGAAAGCCTGTATCAAAGCAAACAAGAATAATGGAGCGAAGAATGACACATTCATTATTCATCACGGGGCTTTCGCAAAACATTTATTTATTCATCCACCGGCTTATTTATTTATTTTATTTATGAGCGAATCCCACACCGCACAAGACAGCAGGCGCAAGGCTTCGCTTATAGGGACGCACGCCACAGAGTTTCTCCCGATATTTACGCAACTTTGAAAACGTTGTTGTCAGTTTGCTGATAAATAGGTAAAGGTGAAGGAGACAGAATGAGAAAAGAGGATCGGCCTGGGTTTTCACCTTCTCACGCGCTGTTATTGCCCTGCGCGCGCCATGGTGTAAACCGTCGCCTGGAGTGATGAAGAAGCGTGATTGCGCCGAGGAGATGGAGGATGTACCTGATAAATCCAGAGGTCTGCTTTCCAGATTTTTGCTGCGGGATGTTCCGTGCAGAGCTATTACGGGCTGCGAAGTAGCTTCGCCCCAACTACCACATTTCTCTGTTATCACAATGGAGATTAATTTGCATGTGTGCCAGACACAGGCTTTTTTCGAATTTATTTATTGCTTTCCAGTGGCAGGAAATTTCCCAAATTTGATGAAAATGTGCACATACTCAATCTTCTATGCATCAGTCATATGGGAGCCATCAGACAAACATAAATTAGAGAAATGCATGATGAAGGCCTCATTTATAAAAGCAAAAATAATCACAAAACAGTGAGCCCTCGGGGATCTCAAATACAATTTTCATTTGCTTCAGATCCTTCATTTTTCTCCTCTGTCACTTTCTGTACCTGGTCTCCCTCATCTGGGGACGATCATTAGACTAATTAGCAGGTAATCAATGTTTAATTAAAACGAGGTTGTTAATGAAAATGACTGGTGGTGCAATTTTGGACCCACTCTCTTTGTCACACCATCCTCATGTGAAATAGACATTACGGGAAAGCACTTTTAGCACATTTCTACTTTTGATGTAGTTAGACAGAAGTTGTCGCACTCAGTAACCCTGTTGTGTACCGCGACGGTTCCAGAAACCAAAGCGCTTTGGTGCATCGCTAAATCTCGCAAAAGTCATATAATGTTTAGCACACCTGTTGTTCTTTTTATTAAGCTAAGAAGCTGTAGTGGACTTTTGTTTCGTTTAGTTTTCGTGCAGTTGCACACTTGTTTGTAAAAGCATTTGATAAACAGAAACATGCTTACTGCACAGCTTTACATTAAATACTCCTACATGCTGCTATTCTAGTACAGGCACATGCTAAAAAAAGTATAGAGCTGAGACGTTCCTGGTTGACAGGTGAGAACATCCTTCAGTCAAGGTTATGAGATGGGCCGGGCAGAGCTGAATGAGTTCTCAGTGATCATATACCCTAATTTGAACAAAGCATAATGAGGGGCTGTAATAAAACATCTGTTTTAGCATAGTCGGTGATTAAAACTGACCTTTGAGTAAGACAGGGAAGTGCTTAACGACTGGAGTGGTATGCAAAGTGAAAAATGAATGCATTATCAATGTAATTAATGTCTATGGTGGACCTAAAGGCATTATGCAAATTGCACTGAATCTTAATGCCTTTCACATCAAATGTTCTGTCTACTGATTGCCCACAGACTTTCCTCATGAAGGTTCAGTTCAGCATTAACTCCCCAACCTTGCTCAACTTAGTCGTCTCCATCACGAACATCTTCGGAGTGGTTTAGATGTGGTGGAGAGGCAAAGGGGAAGACATCGTAGTGTTTTGTTTCCTAACTTCTGACATTCAAGTTTTGGTTTGCCATAAATATATGCCTTTTCAGAATCTGTATGCTGTAAATAAGTTGTTGTTTCCAGATCTGAAATTGCACCTGAACTCCTTACACACCGTCACACACCTTTTAGTTCGCCACAATGTACATCAGTACTGCAATTACCAGACTGATAACCCTCCAAGTAGCAGAAATGGTTCTGAATTTAAAAAAAAAAACTGTTTATTTAAATTTTTAAAAAGGTTATTTAAACTGGTGATGCTTATTTAAACTTAATGCTGGTTTAAGCTGGTCCTTTGCTGGTTAAAAAACTTTCATTCTTACGCTTTTTATTTCTTTAAATTCATCTAAATTTGATCAATTGATTGACTTGTTTAAAGATTTTAAAAGTAATTTCCACTCGTTTCTGATTACTCCACATGATTTTTATGTTGATGGCTGCTGAGAATTCAATTTTAGCAGTGATTCAGCTCTGTCTGAATTAATTCAGATCATTTTAGGAATTGGTTGCCTTTTTAAATAATAAATGGTGAGAAATGATTACATGTCGGGCTATAATCGTGGCAAAACATTTATTTATTTATCTATTTAAAGCTGTCCATACCACATACTGTAGTAAAAGCTGGCATCAGATATTGTTGAAGTCATTTGTAAAAGATTTCTGTTTTAAATAAATGCATTTTTTT
>JAHKKF010538783.1:0-10280 GCA_019740295.1 Labeo calbasu | reverse complement strand
ATCAAAGCTGAATTTTCAGCATCATTACTCCAGTCTTCAGTGTCACATGATCCTTCAGAAATCATTCTAATATGCTGATTTGCTGCTCAAGAAACATTATTATTATTACTATTATTAAAAATTCACCTTTGAAATCACAGGAATAAAATTACATTTTAAAATATATTTAAACAGAAAAGTAAAAATATTTCTAAATATTACTATTTTTGCTGTATTTTAGATCAAATAAATGCAGGCTTGGTGAGCAGCAGAGACTTCTTTAAAAAAAACATTAAAAATCTTACTGTCCAAACACATTTGACTGGTAGTCTACATAAAATATTAGTTTAAGATTTTTTTTATATTTTTATACATTATCTGAAAATTAATCAATATAAAAAAATAATTTAATTATTAATAAAAATATTTTTTTACTTTTAATAGTAACTTCTTGAATCTTTAATCCGATTACAGAATTATTGCATAAATAAAGAAACTGTTATTAATATGCATTTTTTATGAAGGCTACAAATGCACACTCCAGAAGATCTTATAGATGGATTCGCTAAAGTCTGAAAGGTTTGTGCAATTGAATATTTATTTTATTTGTACGTTCAATTAGCTCATTAGTTCAAATAATATAAATAACTTTTTTAATAACCAAAATAACTACAATCAAAAAAAACAAACCTATAACCAAACAATTATAAAAATTTATTAAAACTAACAAAAACCACATAAAACCAATTATAATAGTATCTCAAGAATACTAAAATAATACTGGTTCTGCGAAGCTGTTAATAGTTTCCATACGAAGACAAATGATTTAAAAAAAAAACTAAATCTTGGACTGCATCTACTTTTTATAATGTCATAACATTCCTCAGGCCTTTTCACAACTTTACAACATTATTTAAAACTTAATAAAGTTATCCGCACCAGAAATACTCTGAATTACAATCTGTTCCATTCATCAAGTATTTACATGGCAATGCGGGAAATCTTGTGGGCGGGGCCTGTGTGTTGTGATGACGCAAGCGGCGTTCTTTTTTAACCCGCCATTTCTCTTTGCATTTTCCTGGCGTGCCAGTTCCAGTGCTTGGCTAGTGCTGTAGCGTTAGCTGGTTAGCTGACACTTCAACCCATAAACATCTTAATGCAACAGAGATCAGCTCACAGTGCATGTAAATTTATCACCATATTCAGAAGGTGTTGCACTGAAAGTGCACTAATGTTTGTGCAAACGCAGTCACGTCACGATTATGTGAGGTTTGAATTGCACAACGGATTGTTATATTTTCGTGCACATTCTTTATGGCTAGTTAGCTTATGTAGCTGATCACTTATGCAGATTTTGTCTAAGTTAGCCGCTAGCTGCGCTAACGCACCTGGCTAACCCTGTAAACAACTGCTTAATGAATAAAAGATAGTTGTGCAAACTCGTGCATACGCACGAAATTGTTTCATCTGTCAAGAGGCGTTTGTAATAAAGCAAAAACAGCAAAACTGACTACCAAGACAAGCCTGAAATGACAGAATCCGGCTAATAACATAGCGAGCTAAAAGCTACAGAATTAAAATGCAATTGCATGCAAACAACACCGCCTTTGTTACCAAACAATAACATTCTCACCTGTATTATAGACGTGCAGCTCATCCACAATGCCTTCATTCCCTCCGCCGAATACTACCATCAGCTCTTTAATGGCCACAGCTCGGTGTCCGTGTCTCGGGCGAGGAACCGGGCCAGACCAGCCCAAAACCCTCTTCCAGCGCGGCTGCAGAACCGAGGTCCCTGAAGAAGCCATGTCCACTTCTCTAGCGAGACACAAATCCCAGGCACAGCGCTGATTTTAGTTTGGATTCCAACAGCATTCGTGTGTCAAAAGCTCTGTGCTAACGGGATTAGCCCGCTAGTACTAGATAGTAGCTTCGAGCGAGCTAACTAGGTCACCAAAATGCGTTCGACTTCCACGCGTTTTTTCGGCCAAACGCTCTCCAAAATGCACTAAAAGACGATGTTTTAGGAAATATTAGCGTTTACGCGCGTCGGAATTCAAAAGTATAGAGTGTGAGGGGGGAAATGTTGGCCGGTTAGCATGTTAGCCGCTCAAATCTGCGCGAACCGCCATTTTAGCGGCAAAAGACGCTTTTCATCACGAGAAGAAAATAAATAGACAGACGCCGGCGGCTGAACAAACGCGAATTCCCGGCGAAATGAAGGAAAGTAATTCCAAATACACAGAGTCACATGCAGGTGGGCTCCTGCGCATTTTTTCTTAAATCTCCGATTAGCAAGCGAAAGGCATTTTTAGGTTAAATGTCACTAGGAGAAAAAGAAAAGCGCGATGAAGATGTGTATGCCGCCATCTTGCAGAGGCTAGCTAAACGCTACCAGCACAAGCGCCTAGTTAGCTGCTAAGCGGCTAAGCTAACACATACAAGCTAATGAATAGAAATGGGCGGTGGAGAGAGGAAAAAAAGAAAAAGAAATGGGCGGCGTGAACATAATAATAATAAACCATAATAGTAAAGAGAAAAAGGAAGTAAAAATATTTAAAAAGAAAATTAATCCAACACATACAACGCAGTGAACTGATATGGGCGATGGAGAAAAAATAAAAATAATACAAATAAAAAATATTCGGCGAGCCAAACAAAATATCAGCTGTCACTAAAAATTTATATTTCGGATTATAATGCTAAATAGGTCAGTTAAACTCCGCAGATAAAACGTGTTAAAGGATTACAAAATAACGCGGATAGAGGTTATTAGTGTAGGTTTATGTGATCTGTGGGTTTTTCATGCCTCTCTTGTCTGGGTGCCGCCATCTTGATAAACAAACCAAACAATCCACCCAAAGCTTAGTGCTTTTTAGTGATCCATATGCATGTTTAAACACAAATACACAATGAAACTATTAAAATACACATTTTTTCCCCTACAAAACAGCGCTGGTAAGACTAAAAACCAACTTGGTTTGGTTGCTGCTGTTGTTAGCCGCATTAGCACACTAGCTAAAATGTTCAATGAGATCCATTGGGCAGCCAGTTAGCTTCAATGCTAAACAGCTCATTACAACATTGCAAATTCTACATACTCATTTGGCACAACAGAGAAAATGTTACAGGTTTCATGTTTATTTACTGTTAAAATTGCAAGTGTGGTTTTATTCGAGATGCACAGTTCAATAACTTGAGTTATTGTTTCGTCCCTGGCTACTCGCTTAGCTTCCCTCAAGAAAAATGGCGGATGTACCGTTAGCCGTCACAGAAAGCTGCACAAAAACTCGGATTCTGTCATTGCCTGGAACCAAATACTTACTCGTTCCGATTCGTTAACTTAATTTAAAAATCACGAGGGAGGACTCAGAGAACGAATTCGACCCTGGGTGCGCCTTTCACTGTAGATATTGCTAACTCTACATCTTTTCATGCCGCCCAGGAAGCCGCCATCTTCTTGACAAGCGCTCAATAATTCAGCAGCGGAGCGCTTCAGCCTCTAGAGCGCGCGCGCACCACCGCACAGAACGTCACATTATTATTGTATGCGCTCAAATATTTGGGGGGAAGATATAGCTTATTGGTTTGGACACAAGGGGTCCGGTCACTAACTTCCTTTTTTCTGTAAACCATATTTTGCTTGGAATGTTGTTGGATGACCAGCATTGTTGATTATTTTTAGCCATAAATATACGTATATACGAAGACAATACTGTGTATTTAAACAAAATGTTTTATGTAACGATAATAAAAATGCATTTGCGTGTTTGTATGAATGTTATTATAAATTATACCCACATTTAACGTTTTTCAGTCTGTTAATACTCTAATTGTAGGATTAAACTGAATTAGAATCAACACGTGATGCTGTTTTTACACAGTTTGACAAAACTACTATTCTCTCTACATAATCAGAGTACTTTTTTTAGATAGAGAGTAAAGGAACGCATTACTATTAAATTTATAGCGAATTTATGGGCGTGGCTTCTGGTCTCATCTCATTTTGCTGTTTGATATTGCAAATTGGTGTGTCTTACCCAGTGTTGGGGAGTAACTAGTTACATGTACACTGTAAAATACAAAAAACACAATTTGTTGAGTCAGCTTAAAATAATTTGTTACCCTGCTGCCTTAAAACAACTCAAATAAGTTTAGTCAACTTAAAATGTTAAGTTGTACTAAGTCACAACTTAGATATTTGTGTTTGTTAAACTTAAAAGCTGGGTAAGTAACCCGGCTGCCTTAAAATTTTAAGTTGAATCAACTCAAATAAGTTGTGACTTAGTATAACTTAACATTTCAAGTTGAATAAACTTTTTTTTGAGTTGACTGAACTTAAAATTTTAAGGCAGCCGGATAATAAATAACTTTAAGTTGACTCAACAAATAGTTTTTTACAGTGTAACAGAATTACGTAATTTAATTACAAAATAACTGTAATTAGTTACAGTTACTGAGAAAAATGTGTAATTAAATTAGTTACTTTTGAAAATGTTAATGATGAATAACTGTTTTATTTTCTATTTGGGTTTATGCACGCTGTAAAAAACAATTTGTTGAGTCAACTTAAAATAATTTGTAACCTGGCTGCCTTAAAATTTTAAGTTCCGTCAACTCAAAAAAAAAGTTTATTCAACTTGAAATGTTAAATTATACTAAGTGACAACTTAGATATTTGAGTTGAATCAACTTAAAATTTTAAGGCAGCTGGGTTACTTACCCATCTGTTTCGCAAACACAAATAGCTAAGTTGTTACTTAGTACAACTTAACATTTCAAGTTGAATAAACATTACTTTAGTTGACTGAACTTAAAATTTTAAGGCAGCAGGGTAACAAATTATTTTAAGCTAACTCAACAAATTGTGTTTTTTTTTTTTTTTTTTATAGTGCATATACTTTTTTTTAAGATGAATTGTTTTTTCCAAGGTATTGTTAGATTCCAGTGTTTCCTGTCATAACTATACAAACATTTGATTTCAAAACCAGTATTATAGCGATTAAACTATTCCCTATTATTTCAAATCTGTATTTAACCTCAGAATGATCTCAATGTAAATGTTGTTACTGTTGGTGTTAAGTCTGAATTTGTGGTGTCTGTGCTTTAAATTAAATTATTACATGGCTCTGTGGAATTCTTGATTCTGATTGGTCAGTCATGACATTCCAAAGTATGTTATTCCCCGATAACAACTGGTAAAAGCAAATAACGCAGACTCATCCGTGCAACTTAATTATACGCTTGATAATTTTTCTTGGTGGAAATCTTTGCGTTTGATTAGCTAATAAAATATTAAATATCCGTTCAATATTAAGTGGACAATTTCTTAATTCTGTCATCCTGCTATTGTGGACTCGCTCTTTTGTTTCATACAAACGCAGCTGCTGCCATTTTGTTTTGTACATGAATTATAAGATAACTAACAAAGTAGTACTGTAAGTACTAGTAGTTAATTATTTATGTGGTGAAATGTTGTGTAATAAAAATAGTCTGACTGCACCGTATCCCTTGAAATGTCCGTCTAGTTTGAACTTGCCGCAATCAGTGTTTTGTGTCTAATTATTTACTTTTGTGGCAAGCAGCTGTGTCATAAGTGGGATAATGTACATCCATCCAGTTGTTATCGCAAAATATACAGTACTGTGCAAAAATCTTAGGCCACTAGTATTTTCACCTGCTAAAAAATGGTTTAAAGTAAGTTATTTCTATCCTTTGCTGTAGTGTGTCAGTAAAAAATATCGGTTTACATTTCCAAACATTCTGTTTGCCATTAATTGTAATAATCTAGTGAGATCTCTGTTTGCACAAGGAGTCTGACAACAGCCTGTGCTCCAGACAAAAATCTCACTGGATTATTACGAATAATGGCAAAATGAATATTTAGAAATGTAAACTGATATTTCCTACTGACACACTACAGCAAAAGACCGACTTTAACTGACTTTAAACCATTTTTTAGCTGATGAAAATACTAGTGGCCTAAGACTTTTGCACAGTACTGTAGATGTATATTATCCCTTACTTATTATAATCTTAATTCAAGTAATAAAGGATATTGATCAGTGTTGAGAGCTATTGTAAGGTTAACTCTGTCTGGTTTAAATGTTTCAAAATGATTAACAGTTGAAAATATTAATGTAATAAGTCAAATGTAATAAGTTACATTACTTTAATAAAGTAATTGAAAAGTTACATTACTTATTACATTTTAAATAGAGTAACTTATAAACCTATTACTTTTCCAAAGTAACCTTCCCAACACTGGTCTTACCTTATTATTTAAATGTATTATCTTAATTATGAGCACACTGGTTTGTAGTGCAAACCGTTTTACCATTTACTGCACTGGATAATGAACCGGAAGTCTCACCTATAATCTTACTCCTGCGTCGAGGAAACAGGTGGATAAAATGTATCACTTTTTTCCCAAATAGGCCAAATTGTTTTCCCATTTATTATTTGAATCCTCTCCTGTCCCGTGTTGAGTGAAATTTATGAGACTTACTAATTTCACTTTTGGTGTGAAAGGGCCTTTATGGTCAGTGTTGGGGGTAATGCATTACAAGTAACACGAGTTACGTAATAATATTACTTTTTTCAAGTAACTAGTAAAGTAACGCATTACTTTTGATTTTCTAAGAAAATATCTGAGTTACTTTTTTTCCCCATTTATTGATTGACAAGACTCCTATTGGGAAATTGGGAGTAAACATGATGTTACTGTATTCTAGACTAAATGTGAACATTAATTCATCTCTCTCACAAAAAACTGATTCAATATTCCTCAAAATGAATAAAAACAGTGAAATGCAAACTCAGAATATGATGCAACCCTGCAATAATTAAATATGTTAAATAAAACAAATATTCTTTATGCATTTAATCTCATTTTATTAAGCAGTGTCTTTGCTGCCGACCTTCGATGATGCAATTCAATCATACTAATCAAAAATGACTTTAGATAAACTAACATTTGTGCTTCATTTTTTTTTTATAGCTGAAGAGTGATCTCCTGCATAAATGAACTTTTCTTTCAGCCTGAGGTGAATTCATTTCACTTTTGGTGTAAAAGGGCATTTACCTAAAATTGTTTTATATTAAGAACAAAGAAGCAAGTCCTGCCCAGATTTAAAAAGTAACGCAAAAGTAACGTAACACATTACATTCCATAAAAAGTAACTAAGTAACATTAGTTACTTTTTTAGGGAGTAACACAAAATTGTAATGCATTACTTTTAAAAGTAACTTTCCTCAACACCGTTTATGGTTGCCAAAAATATAATTTTCAGGGCTTTTGTTATTTCTTTAAAAAAGAGGCAAAAAGTAACGCAAAAGTAATGCAATGTATTACTTTCCATAAAGAGTACCTAAGTTACATTTCATGGAGTGACAAAATATTGTATATATATATATATATATATATATATGTCATGTCCATTTTGAAGTTAATTCTTCAACAACACTGTTGTCTATTTGATAAATAAAAACACTAACTTTACATTAGGGGTGTTGCAATTAGCACAGTATTTATTTATTTTAAATATTTCACTTTGTTTCACTTTATTTCACTTAAACATGTAATAATTATATTTTTATGTTGGATTTTCGTAGTTCCAGATTTAAAGTTTAGGCTATTTTTAAAATGTATCAAAAATAGATTATGAAGGCATAGTTAAAAAAAAAAAAGTTTTTATTTTATTTATTTTTTCATTTTTTTAATGTGATCTTTATATAATAAAAACATAATGTCGAGAAATTTTAGCATTAATAACTAAACATATAGTGGGGGACACCCACTACACAATGTATACATATACTGAAATCATGTAAAATGTGCTTTTATTATGTAACAGAATCTGGTTAACATGGTGATTTCTCCTGTAACTTTTAACATCATGTTCTACCATCTTCAATATTCCTGATCTCTGCATAAAAAAAGCTATCTGATAATCATTTAGTAATCAGACTTCATCTGAGAACAATTTTACAGTTATTAATAGTTATTATATTATACATTACAAGTCAGTGTATACAGTTAAAAAGCAAAGGGTTGAATGTAGAAAACTGCAAAAAACAAACTGTGTTAAAAAAAAAAAAAAACTTTTGGCATTGCAGTAATCTAACTGAAAAAAATATATATCAAATGTGCATAATGAAGACTGCACAGGCTAAATGTTTAATTTAATGTTTATAACAATCACCAGTTAGTACCATAGAAATAGATTAGTCATTAATGTTTACTAGTATTCTCATACATCTAGATGTTTTGGCCATAACCTATAAGCTTGACTTTGTTATTTAAAAAACTAAGAACTAAGCCAAAAACAACAACAACAGCACCAAACAGACATTCGATCGCCAAAATAACAGGCGTATAACAATAAATTATGCACTTTTATATTTCTTTGGCTTGTCAGTCAAGATTCACAGGTTCACAACTACAGAGATTTCTTCATCTGTACCACTTTCTATCGCCATAAAAAAAAGAATATTAATCTGCAGCTTTGGTTGAGGTATTTGCAAAGGTATTTTCTCTACCATAACCGTACAAAAAGTACCGTAAAGATATTTGTGAATATTTCATGTCGATTTTTAACAACATATTTGTTAAACTGCAGCAGGCGACTGCATGTTGATTCCAGATGCCTCGCATGCGAACTCATCACTCTCTTCTGGCTCCCTCCTTTCAGCAGTCACCCCTCGGTCTACAAAATAATGAAAAATCAGAAATATATTATTTGCATTTGTTTTATAGATTCAACATGATGTCACACAATAAGCAACCGCTCTTCACACTACACAACAAACACAGGCAAACAGCAACAGACACATCTGTATGGTTTTGTCTATTCGGTGTGTTACACCTGTCGCCGTCTGTTGGTGCTTGTTTCCGCCGATTGAACATGTTGACTCTGTGTTTGTCGTGTCTCTGAATGTCTGAGAAGTGACGTACTGTAATCTGGTGACCGTAGATGTTGGTCTGCATCTGTCCATGTGAACTGGCCTTTAACTGACAACTGAACAGTTCTGCAGATCTAATTATCTGTTATGCACCGTACAACGTTTGTTAAAGGAATAGTTCACCCAAAATGAAAATTGTGGCACCATTTCCTCACCCTCATGTCGTTGCAAAACTGTATAAGTTTCATTTAAATCTTGAATACAAAAGAAGACACTTTGAAGAACCAAACGGTTGTTGGTCCCCATTGACTCCCATAGTAGGGAGGTCATTCTATAATTAGGGGTACATTTAGAATTTAACAAAAACAAACAAACATGACCTTACATAGCTGCTTTGAAACAATCTATATTGTATAAAATGCTATATAAATAAATTTGATCTGGAGGAATATGTGCATAAATACCATTTATGTTTGCTACTGTCCACCATGTTATCTTTACTGGGTAACGCAACTGACATTTTTAGTGTTTTGGGCCTATACTCAACATGGAAGCCTAGAACTACTGAGCATATGGTGTGTTTAGAAATATATTTTCATGAACAAAACATACGTTTTAGTTAAATTGTCTTGTTAAAGTTTGTAGCAATAATAATGTTGACAGTCAATGAATCTACTCTTGACAGGTTTGCTAGTTTAACCAATATTAGGGGAAAGAGAGAGAACAGAACTTCTAGTGTTTCATCCTTGTGCTTCTAGAGGAAATATCATCATACTGTGCAAACTGTGCCAGAACGGGACCAACCATTCCTCTTTGAGGAGGAGGGGATTTCTAGTGGGTAACTTAGTTGACAATGGTTTTTCGGACACAAATAAAACAAGTTATATCACAATAAACACTTAAACACCCAAATGTCTTGATAACCTAATCTAACTGAAGGCTAAACTATGAAATTTATTTATTTTCATGCTTAAAGCATCGGAATGCCCATTTTCCACAAGTTGATATGATTCTTTAGGGTCTTAATGAAAAGTCTATAATATACTTTGGTTAAAAATTCATAATGGTAGTGTAAAACAACACCCTTTTTACCTTGTCAAAATGAGCTCTGCAAAAGTCATCCCATTCTGATGGATTGTTCCTTTAAATGCAAATGAGCTCTGCTCGCCCCGCCCCTCTCTTCTCTCTGTGGAGTGACGAGCCTGTTTACTTTAGCCGTGTTTAGCTGCTAAACTTGCTAACTAGCACATTATAAGAAAAGGCGATCGCAAAGATTCATTAAAAAACGCTTATACTCACTTGTGCTGTAAGTGAAGCTGGATCATGAATGATTTGCGTGAACATAGACGGATATATGTAGATCGGGAGGCGCATTCCCTTCACAAACAAACGTAATC
>JAHKKF010538781.1:13738-35493 GCA_019740295.1 Labeo calbasu | reverse complement strand
CAAAATTATCACAAATTAAAAAGGATTCATGCCAATATTGTCCAAAACCCCACTTTTCTAGGGCGTTTCCAAACTTTTGGAGGGCAGTGTACATCCCTCTAACCCTCACAACAATTATTAAAAAATGGTTCCTCTAAAAATGAAACCCAGCTGCTTATAATTAAACTAGATTTTCTACAAACAAGACTTTATTTTGTCCCAAATTATACTAATACAGAAAAACTTAAAAGTAATTTAAAAAAGCAGCAGCTCTCGATGTTTAGATAGGACTAAGTCCACATTGCATATTTCCTGTGTTTAAATATAGTGTGATTATATTAGAAATAAGTGAGTTTTTTCAAATATAATTGCAGGAATCTTTCAAATTAAGACTGTTACGCTTTCACGAAAGGGACAAATGTCCCTTTAAGACTGTAACACATTTACAATAGGGACAGATGTCATAAAATGGGGGAAACCTATATTCATCTAAAAACTTTCCTTAAAACATTGTCTATGAGTAATGTAGAGTAGAAATTAAGGCTGTAACTGAAACCACATGGTGAGTGTGTAGGCAAATCGCTGAGGTCATTCTAAGTCCTCAACAATCATCCAGTACCAAGGTGTTTCCCACTTTCTCCTTGAAGAGAAAGTTTGTTCAGTCCACTGATGATGCAATTGGTTGGCAAAAGCTTCTTGGTCTTAAAGCTGTCATTTTATTTGACCATTAAAAATGTTCATGTTCGCACCACAGCCGAGCGAAGTTTGTCCAACCAATGGAAGACAAGGGCTGTGTTTTTGTGCATGATGGTAATGGTGCTAGATGCTAAATTAAACATTTTATTTACTAATACGTTCTGACTACTTGTGAGAACTGTTGTACAAATTATTGTAGTTTACAGTAATTTAAACAGTTGATAGAGTTAAATAGAATCTCTATTGAGACGCTTTAGGTACTCGGTTTGAAGCTCGGAATATAGTGTGAAATCTCTGGCCTTTTTTAGCCCCCAAAGTAAGACCCCGTCTTGTATTTCTCTCACTCTGTCTGGCAGGACTAGGGTAAATATTTACTGAGATAAATCCGCCAGCAGGAGTGGCCCCCAAGCTCTCCCGAGTGGCCTTTTAGCCGGTCCCCCAGGGGTCCCCTTCCTCTCTGATCCCGAGCAGTGAACCTGTCTTACACAGACCCCCAACTGCGACATTTATAGTCAAGAATGTTCTACACCTAACCACAGGCCTGAGAATGAGGCCAATCTACAACCCAAGAATGGCAGATTTTGATGCACTAGTTTCACACACACATACATACGGGAAGTTGACATGTCCTGTGGCGTGACATGCTATACTCTATCTATTTTAAACAGTATTTTGCTATTTCGTACGAGAAATATGTGACCCTGGACCACAAAACCAGTCATAAGTAACATGGGTATATTTGTAGCAATAGCTAAAAATACATTGGGGTCAAAATTGTCGTTATATTATAGGATATTAAGTAAAGATGAAAATATTTTGTACACGTCCTACCGTAAATATATCAAAACATAATTTTTGATTAGTAATATGCATTGCTAAGAACTTCATCTGGACAACTTTAAAGGCGATTTACTGAATATTTTTTGCACCCTCAGATTCCAGATCTTCAAATAGTTGTATCAATATTTGGTAGCTGTACAATGGAAAGCTTACTTATTTAGCTTTTTCAGATTATATATAAATCTCGGTTTCAAAAAATTGACCCTTATGACGTTTTTGTGGTCCAGGGTCACATATTGTGTTTTTCAGTTCTTTGTCTAATTTCTAAAATCTTCTTAAATGGGTTAAACTCTTGAAACCTCAAAAACATGTCTGGGTTATATTTCTCCTCAAAAATCTAAAGGCAAAAACAAGATAAGATTTGACCAAGAAGAGATTTGCTTGGAAAAAAATAAAAAAAATAAATAATAATAAATAGGATCAGTAATTCCAGTAATATTAAAGGAGAAGTTCACTTCCAGAACAAAAATTTACAGATAATGTACTCACCCCCTTGTCATTTTCTAAAAAAAATTACAATTTATATACTTATAAAACCTCAAATGCTTATCTTGTCTCATCTGCCTGAACTCTGTTTTTTTTCCAGTTCAATACAGTTAGGGTATGTCGAAAAACTCCCATCTCATTTTCTCCTCCAACTTCAAAATCGTCCCACATCACCGTTTACCTTTTTTTTGTAAAGGGTGTTTGATCTTCGTTGCGTGTTCACTTTATAAACACTGGGTCAGTACTTTTGCAGTGATGTAGGATGATTTTAAATTTAGAGGGAAAATGAAATGGGAGTTTTTCGAAATACCCTGTCATGAACCGGAAAAAACAGTATATAATTTTTTTCGTTTCGATCGTTTCGCTAGATAAGACCCATCTTCCTCAGCTGGGATCATTTAGAGCCATTTGGAGCTGCATTTTGGACATTCAAAATTGGGGGAAAATCCTGAAATGTTTTCCTCAAAAAACACAATTTCTTTACGACTGAAAAAAGAAAGACATGAACATCTTGGATTACAAGAGGGTGAGTACATTATCTGTAAATTTTTGTTGTCAATATGTCAATTTCTATTTTGTTTGAACTGCATCCATCATTGAGAATTATGAAAATTATACACAACAGAAATAAAACCCTGGATGTATAATGCTGACTTTTTAATGTTTTTTATATTGTAGTCATGAGAATTTATTATACAGTCTTAAGCCTGTTGCTTCATCTTTATGCTGAATATAATTTCTTGACTTGGAACAGTTTTTGTGAGACTCAACCAAATATAATGCATCTGTATACTGAGAAAAAAAAATGCTGCATTCACCCACACCGTTTTTGTTTACCTCTGCCTTTCCTTTATTTACTGCCACTATTTACAGTCAAGGGCTATTTAGGAGTAAAGCAGATATTTAGTGTGGAGTTTCATTGAGTGTAAAGGCCAGATTTGTGGTACCCCATAAAGCGCTTCTCTTCCTGCCTGTAAAATTTAATGCCACACTGTTACTGCTGTGAGTGGGTCCTGTGGGCCTCTGGCCTTCGAATGAAGACCGCTGCCTGCTTATCATATGTAGGAATGACTATTATAAGACATTTAAAGCGATCGCCCACCCAAAAATGAAAATTCTCTCATCATTTACTCATTCTCAATTTGTACCTTGAAATTATTTCAACTGTTGAACACAAAAGAAGATATTTTGAAGAACGTTGTTAACCAAACAGTTGCCGGTAGCCGTTAACTTCTATAGGATGGGGAAAAAAACTGACTCTGCCTTTGATTTGATTGTACTTATTAAGATTATTAAACAGGTCAATTAATGATTCTTGTAGTATTTTTGATAAAATAATCCAATATTTAGTCCTAACTACATATTAAAATAGATTTATTTAATAATAAATGAACAAGAGTATGAATTATTTTCCAATTACTATAATACAGTTATCAGTGAATCTCATATTAAATCTCATATATTGTAGTACATTGGTCCGAATCAGTGGAAGAACACAGATGTTAAAGAACTGTAAATAGAAATAGCTATATTAGCTTTATGACGTGTTTGGTTTGACAGTTACAGCCAAACACTGTCAAAATCACATGCCAAGACACAACATGGTAACTGCAATGAAATGTCACAGACCCTCTCTCACAAAAAGCTTCTCCTTGGAGCAATTACACAATGACATTCCTGGTGGTGACGGCATGTTGGAGTAATGGACACGGTGTTCCGCATGGAATAACATCCATCCTGGAAAGAGCTGAGGCAGGGAAGCTGTCTCACCCCACTCCCATGATGACTTGAAAGAGAATGCGAGTGCTGTCTGCGTCCATGTGAAGTTTATCTCTCTTCCTGTCTTTCATCACTGTGGTTATTAAACCTCCATCCCCAGAGCTCGCCGATGTCTAATTACACCAACGGTAAACAAAAGGAGGGTTGAGGGAGGGGGAGATGAAAAACCGCAGCTGGACAGTGCCGTGTTATTATAATTCTTTAAGCGATACTGTTAACGTGGTCAGGCATTTTAGCCCAGCACCTAATAACAGCTCGGAGGTAATTACAGGTCTAGCGCTGGGGCGGCACATACTGAGCTGAGCTAGACGCTTGTTAACTTCCCTCAGGCCAAAGGCCGGCGAGTTCCCCCGCACCTCTAGTTGTGCATTAGCACTTAATGTGTTGTTTTGTTTTCACAGTAAGCCAAAGCTTAAGAAACAGTGTCAAACCTCTAATCTCACGTAATGTGCTTCACCTGAATTGGAAGCTCATAGAGACAGAAAGAATTTTCAAAGTGTGAATCTCCCGAAATGTTTCAAGAACAAGTCATACCTCAGCCTAGACTTGAAAGAAAAGAAGAAATGAAGAACCTAAAATGTCCAGACACAACATACTTGATAAGACAATAGATAAGGGTATATTTTTAATTATTACATTTCCACCAATCATCATGTCAGTGTTTTTTTTTTTGTTTGTTTTTCCCCAATCTTATTACAGAAATAATTAAGATTTTGAATTAGCTTTTATTTTTATATTATTAACATTTTCTTTTAGTTTTTATAATTTTGTGCTTATGTCATTTTAAAATATGTAGCTTTAATTATAACACATTTAATTTTGTTTATTATTATTATTATTACAGGGGCACACAGATACTGTAAAATGAAATTTCAATAATTTCAAGAACTTTTCAGGAACTTTTTTTTATTTTTAAGGACTTCAATCAGAGATCTCACTTATCGAACAATGTCTTCCATTTCAATTTTTTTAAAAAAGAGAAATAGATAAATAAAAACATACTAATAAAAATGGCAAAAAAAAAAGTGAAGCACATGCAAAGTATTGCTACTGGTATTACAAAGTATACTACACTTTTACTATAGTAAAACCACTGTTAATTTTCTTAAGAGATTTGTATTATTAAGAGATTTGTGTATAATTTTTCTTTTTTGTTTGTTTTTGTTTTTATAACTGTACTGCATTAATGGTTTTATGTTTTCTACTGTTTAAGAAAAAAAAAACAGAAAAAATATTTGTGAAGTTGCTCCGAAATCCTGATTTGAAACAAACCCGCACCAAAGTCCTGGCCTGAATCAAATTATTATCCATGCTCTGAAGTTTGATCTAAATTTGATTTAGATCGGGACTTCAAATCGCGTATCGCGAATCATTTATTTTTAATCATTCAATTCGCTAAATGATTCATGAACCCATTCTGATCTAAATCAAATGATTCGCAATTAACCTGAAGTCTAGATCTGAATTTGATTTAGATCAGGACTTCAAATTGCGTATCGCGAATCATTTATTTGTAATTATTCAATTTGTTAAATGATTCCGATCTAACCCATTCCGATCTAATCAAATGATTCACGATATGTGCTCCGAAGTCCCGACCTGAATCAAATGATTCGCAATATGCAAAGTTTCAATCTAAATCAAATCGCGATACGCGATTTGGAGTCCCGATCTGAATCAAATAATTCACGATATGCGGTTCCCATTAGAACACTTCGAAATAGTGAATCATTTTGCGACGCAATGGTTTAACTGATTCAGAGTTTCAAAATGCTCTATTTTACCCATCACTACGTGCTTTTTAAAATCGTTACAAGCGATGTTGAAATACTAAAATGAATGGCTCTTTTAATTTGATCTGGTTTTTGCTAGTGAAAAGCTTAAAATGAACGATCGCAGTCACGAGTTTGAATCAATTGGAGCGGTTCCAGCATAAATTACTCAATTGATTTGGTTCATCTGTTCCTCTTTTCGCATCTTCAGCTATGTTTACATGACACTGTTAGCACTACTGCATGCTTAGCTCAATTGTTTTCTGACATTAACCGAAATAAGCGAAAAAGGTATGATGTTTTTTAAATTGCGTAAAAAGATATGTGCTTATTGACAAAATTAAACACTTATTTCATAGATACATTGTCTTTCAATATTTCAAGCACTTTTTAAGCACCTCTTCAAAAATATTGCTATTTTCAAGGGTTTCCCAGGACTTAAATTTCAAAAAGTCAAATTCAAATACTTCAAACACTTTAAGCACCCTGTATGAACCCTGTTATTAGTTTAAGTTTTTCATCTAATATTTTTATTTTGTTTTATTCCATTTAAAATAATAATAATAATAATAAAAAATTCTGCTCAGTTTCGGACTCATATTTATTTAGTTCTGATTCATTTAGGAATGTTTCCATTGCAGTGTCAACAGGGCTGTTACTGTTATTACATAATCACATGGCTTCATTAGTGCACCACATGCAATATGACAGCAACACACTCTAGGTTCACTTTTTTCACAAATATGACATAAAAAAAAATATATATTTATTAAATGTTAAATAAATTGTGATTATTATCATCTATTATTATAAATGGTCATGAACATTGTCCAAATGCAAACAAATGTTAGTATATTAAATATTATTTGTTAATTTCTTTTGACTTTAAAATGTATACATTTTCATGAAAATTTATTTCTTAAGCAGAGCCTATAAACTATTGCACTTGTGTCTCTCAATATGGGTCAAGATGCAGCGCTCACAGTCTTTTTGAAAGCTTTGATAAGAGTGTTTTCATATTGGAACCATATGCTCTCCCAACACTGCCACAAGGGGACGGCTGTCACAACGGCCTCGCAACTTCCTGCTCCAAATCTAAATATTTACACTCCAGACATCCCAAGTCGTGCCAAGGAGAAGGGCTGATGTTTTGGGTTACATAAAGTCCAATCCTTCAGAACAAATTAAGCAGATTTTCCTCATTAGTCGGAACACGTTGTGTGTGAGGTTTAGGAGCGTTGAGTTTAAGCACTACTGTGTAAGTGGGTGACTCTGACTTGCATATGGCACTGATGTAAATTATTCTCAGCAGAATATACTACATACGTAGTATGTGTTTACAACAATTTGCTGCATTGCAGTTAGGAACACACATTAAATGCACTTTTACAAAGACAAATCATGTTTAAATTATAGCAGAGAGTAGGTTCCAATTCAGATTCATCCAATATTGTGATTGTAAATGAAACTTATGGGCTCATAAACTTGTGTTGTTATATATACACTTTTCACCCCTAGGTCCTTTATGTTTCAAGGGCTCACATTCATAATTAGCTCTGGATTATGTGAGTATTAGCACTAAGCTTTCAGACCACCCCAAACCAGAGCAATAATGAGAAGCAGAAACTGGATTAAGACACAGCTGTTCCTTGAATGTTTTTTAATTAAGTAACAAAATCTTGTGCCAGTTATACCCAGATGAATATGAAATACTTGGGGCTGATTCACAAGCTCTAAATTTTATTTCACTTTTCATTTTTAATTCAATGCACAACATCAGGGCCAGCGCCAAGGGTGCGGCATTCAAGGGCCATGCCCCCCTAAACGAGTTACTATGTCCCCCTCCCCCTCCGCTCCCTGCTGAACATAAGCAAATTTGAAAGTGAAAAGCTTGTGTTAATTTTTCTATTTAACTTTTATGAACGTGGTTTGGAATGGCATAGGGTGATAGGGGAAAACAAAAGGTCATCGGGAGCTAGGCTAGATGATTAGCAACCGACACCCAATCAAAAACTGAATAGCATGTGCCTCATCAAACAGTGATGGAAAAGTAGAGTGAATAAGACACTGTTTTATTCTTACAGTTATGGTCCAAAAAAGTCTATTCAGGACAAACTTTCAGAAATAACAGTATTTTTTCTCATTGATGCAAGACAAGTTGCTATTTATGCTAGTTGTGCATTGTATTTATCCAATCTTGGTTTGTTGCCACTGCAAATATGCAAAAAGGAATATTAAACTATGATTTATAAATGTAATATGCAAAATGTCAGATTGTGATAAAGTATGAGCAATGTGAAATGAGAAACAACATAATTTAGGATTACATTTACCTGGATTTTCAGGATTACAATGACCCAGGGTTAAATAATTTGAGTACTTATTGCATAAATAATATACTTTGAACAAACCTAACTAAATGTAGTTTTTGGTCAAATTTGGACAATTTTTGTTTTTCAGAACAAAAATGTTTTTCAGAACAATTTTTGTTTTTCAGAACAATTTCAGAACAATTTTTGTTTTTCAGAACAAAAATGTACAGGTTTTTACTTAACCCCTTTTCATCCAAGATGTTTGTGTCTTTCTTTCTTCAGTCAATAAGAAATTATGTTTCTTGAGGAAAGAAATTCAGGAATTATCTCCATATAATGGACTTTAATGGTGACCCCAAGTTTGAACTTCCAAACTGCAGTCTAAATGCAGCTTCATTTAAATGATTCCAGTCGAGGAAGAAGGGTCTTATCTAGCAAAACGAACGGTCATTTTGAAACAAATTGACAATTTATACACTTTTTAACCTTAAACACTTGTCTTGTCTAAGTTTGTGTGAATTCGTTTTTTTTTTCTCGGTCGATACGGTCAATACAGTTAGGGTATGTCGAAAAACTCCCATCTTGTTTTCTTCCCCAACTTCAAAATCATCCTACATCGCTGCAGAAGTACCAACCCAGTGTTTACAAAGAGAACATGCAAAGAAGATCAAATGCCCTTTACCAAAAAAAAAAAAAAAGGTAAAAAGCGATGTAGGACGTTTTTGACGCTGAAGAAGAAAAGGAGACAGGACCCTAAGGGGTCTAGGATATACCCTAATTGTATTGACCCGGATTACACAGACTACGCATGCGCATCGCAAAGACGAGACAAGACGAGCATTTGAGGTTAAAAATAATATAAATTGTCAATTTGTTTCGAAAATGATGATCGTTTCGCTGGATGAGACCCTTCTTCCTTGGCTGAGATCATTTAGAGCCATTTGAAGCTGCATTTAAACTGCAGTTTGGAAGTTCAAACTTGGGGGCACCATTGAAGTCCACTATACAGAGATAATTCCTTAAAATGTTTTCCTCAAGAAGCATAATTTCTGAGGAAAGAAAGGCATCTCGGATGACAAGGGCGTAAGTAAATTATATGTAAATTTTTGTTCTGGAAGTGAACTAGTGAAATTTAAGTGCAAACCAAATGTAATGTTTTCAGACACTTAATCGCAATGTAAAATGAAAATTTCAATAAGTTGCATTTTAGAGTGTGAACTTGTGGTTGCTTTAAACCAAAGCACTCATGAGTTTTCTTCAAAATCTGTGCCATTTAATCAATGTGTTATTAATCAGCTAAGCCTTTTCTTGTCTTGCTGTTGCTAAATGGTGCTACAGAGGATGTTGGGGTCATTAAACGTCATCAAACCCCACATCTTTCATCTATTCATTAGTCTGCTTTAACCACCTAATTGTGTTTATAATCAAGCTCTTGCAAACAATTCTAACTCAAGCGTTCAAAGAAAATGTATTTAGACTGAAAGAAGGTGGTGATGTTGAAGTCATGCTACTGTGGTGTAGTTCGGCAATAGCCAATGGAAAAATTATTTGGGGCTTTGGTGTGATACTAACTTACGGGTTGACCTACAAAAATATGTTATGACTACAGCCATCATTGGTGAGGCCTTGTAAAAAAAAAACTTCACATCAAGACTAGGGATGTCAGGGCCACATATGTGCTGTTTCTTAAATGAAATCTCGAAAGGATCTTAAAGAGTTTTATTGAGTCCAGATTTTCATTATGCAGGCGTATATAAAGATCTGGACTTAATAAAACTCATCAGATGCAAAAACATCCCCAAACTATCCCAGGTCAACATCTCCTGGATAATAAAAAAAAGACTGTGTGGCTTATTTCTACCATAAGTGCATATTAAACTGGTTTTGTTTAGAAAAAAGAAAGGGGCTTAGTTCACAATATGGGAAATATCAATAGCTAACCTGTATGAACTGATCCCTTTGATGCCTCCTGTGGACTGTTGGAGCGATTGCGGTTCGGTTGACGTCGTCTGCCCACAGACCGGGCAGTTCGGGTACGGACTTCACTCACTTTGAAAAAGGCCACCATGAAAGGCTGCTTCTCTAGAGCGCCATCACGACCTACTAACCCCGCTTCCTTGGGATTAATGCTCCAACCTTTAAAAAGAAGAAAGTGCTATAAAGAGGATATCCTTGATGTTTGTCCATCAAACTGAACAGAAATGACCTCTGAGTAACGGAAATGAAAATTAATAGGTTAATGAAAATCTCCTTCCCATTTATCTCACTGGCACTTGTTTGGTTGATGCAGGACTTTTTGGAAATATGCCATTTGAAATCTGCAATCTTTGCTCATGGCAGCTCATAGGCAATCAGTTTTAAAGGGGTCATCGGATGCAAAGTTCACTTTTACATGTTGTTTGAGCATTAATGTGTGCTGGTAGTGTATATAAACATCTACCCTACAAAGATAAAAATCCATGTCACTCCACAGAGAGAAGAGAGGGGCGGGGCGAGCAGAGCTCATTAACATTTAAAGCAACTTCGCCCAGAACAAGGTAAAAGGGGTGTTGTTTTACACTATGATTGAGAATTTTTAACCAAAGTATATTATAGACTTTTCATTAAGACGCCAAAGAATCATATCAACTTTTCAACCCCTTTAAGCCAATCCAACACATTCTTACTCCCAACTCTTCACATATTGACACTTGGTCAGGACCCCTTGGCGTCACTTTTTGATGCACACAGTACCCCTTTAGCGTCATTTTTTGAAATGCAGGCTCCTCCATTGCTTTAAATAAGAAACCTTTGGCGTCAGTATGCTGGCTTGAAATTTTATCATGATTTGTCTTGATTACATTACATTTTGGGTAACAATTTCGCCAATATTGCATATATGTTTGGGTGTGTTTTTTTCAATGTAAACAGTCAAAACATGTTTTACACTACTTAAACATTTATGAGCATGTAACCCAACCCCTGTCCCTAAACCTAACCATTTGTCAATATAAAACAGGATATAACAGGCAGATACAACTACAGTCACAATTTATGTTAAAAAGTATTAATATCCCAAGTCTTCCGAAGTAAAACACTTGATTTCTGAGAAGAATAGACGCAATCGCCATCTCTTTCTGCCATAAAGCTCATCCTGTGTGCAGTCTGTGCACAAAATTGAAAAACTGCCGACAGAAGAAGTGTTACGTCAGCTTTGGTTGTGAAATGCCATTGGCTCTTGTGTGTCTTGTGACCGATTGCGTCATGCTAAACACGTTTGGGAGTATCTTTTTAAATGTCTCTGGGAGCGAGAACATTTTCAGCGATTAAACCCTTATGATTAATTCTGTTTTTCGCATTAAGATAACAACGCTACTTGTTTGTAATACTTTTATACTGTTTTTTATGGTCAGTTTTTGCAATAAATACCTGTCACTGTACTTTTTTGCCTGTTGCATGTTTTTTATTGCTCAGAAGTGGGTACGTTTAGGGTAGGGATGGGGTTATGTGCTCTAAATTATTTATATTTTTGCAAATGCATGCTAACCATTAAATGTGGCACATAATGCAAACAATTAAAAGCAATTGAAGATCCTGCAAGTCCAAAAGTCATGCAAAAGGGGTACCCAGAGCATCAAAAAGTGATGCCAAGGGGTCCTGACCAAGCGTCAATATGTCAAGAACATGTTGGCCAATCGGCTGAGCTACACACTTATAAGTTAAACTCATCTTAAATTCATCTTACCGCTGCTAGTCTCCACACTGATCTGTAGACCGAGGTTATGATGTGGACTCATCACCCAGAAATTACTAGTTGCTGTGATGTCAAACTCCAGCCATCCTTCTTCAGCGGCCCACAACCTGCGAGTATCCAGCAGAAATAGGTCGGCATCCCTGCAAATAAGCAAGTACGTAGGTCATTAACTGTTATAAACACTATTAGAAGCTTTGACCCCATTTAATTTATATGTTATTTATTATTAGAAATAATACAGTAAATGTATTTATTTATTTTTGTCAGCACAAGGCTATTTTTATGGTGAGAACAAAGTGAACAACAGGAAACGCAGTATAAATATATGGAATAAATGCTAATAACATATGGAAATGTTATTAAAACTAATATGCACAAATGGTTACTTCTATAGAAAATGCAAGTTTAGACATGAAAAAGCAATGGAATTACAACTGTATTTTGCAAACACATTGGCTTTAAAGAGAAAACTTCTTTTAATGAATACATTCATGAATAATTTAGTTTAACAGAATTATTAATAAGAGCTATTTATTTATTTAAATAGTAGGTTGTTCGCTATTGCAGCATCTCATCCTGTTGTCCTCTTTACATTTTCTTTAATATTTTCTAACATCATCATCACTCAAATTTAGAGGAGCTTTAAGTCACTGATTTGAGAACAGAGTCAGATGTTTGATCACTGTGGCCTTACAGGGAGGCCTGTGCCATTATAGTAATTACACACTATGCATGGTAATAAGCATTGGCTAGGTCACTTCAAAGCTGTCGGTCACACAGGTGTTCTGGGAATGTCCCTGCAGCCCCTCGTTATTGCTCATTAATTAGAGCTGCTCCATATGAGGTTCTTCCCTCCGGTGGTTCACACGTCACATTCGACATGAACGCATCGTGCTTATGCTGACTCATACTGTTTAGTGCCACCAGTCACACAGCTTCACCTGGGACGGGGTCCGAATGAGACCACAGGGGAGCTGGCAACTCTAAAAGCCCAACTGTAAAGCCTCTTATAGACACATTAAATTAACTGGAATAATAAAGTCAGAAGTGTCAGGGGTTTTTTGGTTACATAAATCGCGTTTATTGCCTCTGTCACTGGCTGCTGTTAAAATGGACCTATAGTTTAATAGCTTCACACTGCCATTACATGCATACAGGACCGTCTTCACATATGGCTTGGGAGGGTTTTCCAAGGAGGCCAGATGTACATGAAAACAACCAGGGATTAGAATATATACAAACAGAAAAGTAATAACTCTACAGTCAAGGAAAGCTGGATTTTTCATGAGGTATTGATGGATTGTCATGAAAACAAAACCTGATTTCAAAATAAATACAACTGACAGTGTTTAAAAATGCATCTCATATATCTCCAAAACAGTTTTATCTCAATATAATGAAGTATTCAAAGCTGCTTTGAATAAAAGAGCCACATATACATGTAAATGCACATTTTCTTATAATTTCACTTTTTTTTTTTTGTATGTGGTTTATATTAGCAGTGTCCCAATATTAGATGATTTCCATTAACAACACATTGTTTTTTCAAAAAAAGTGCTCATAAAGTATGTAAACTAGATTTTTTTTTTTTTTATTGCATACTGTTTCCTACACTTTGTTAAAATAACTGTAGAGTAAGGCAGTATTCTAGTAATCAATTTCAGACATACCCAAACAATGGAAGATGGGAAATGTCTGGAAATAGTAATTATTTCTAGTGGTGTAGAAATTAAACACCTTTGACGTATTATAGATGGTCCAGAGAGTCCAATCACTTGAAAAATGTTCTTGCATGCTATTGTTTCTTTACATTTAAAGCCATGTGAAGCTTGTTGACTTGAGGTTCACTATGCTGCTGAGTTAGGTCAAATCGTCTTGCCACATGGGCTAAATTCAGCCAGATATACAGTACAGCCTCTCTGCACCACCTCCATAACCAAGTTATTTTTTGCTTCATGGATTAAAGACTTACACACTTCAGAAGTTTCTCTCAGCCATCTTGTGCATCTGCTTAGCTTAGCTATACCGCATTTCCCCAACCAATGTGTTTTTTAAAGATCACAAACCATAAACACAGTAATTATGCTGTTAAAACTTGACAAGTTGGCAAATTAATCTGTTTGTAAGCAAATACATTTTGCAAGCCACACAGCAATTGGGATCTACACGCAGAAAGTGGCATGTAGGGAAATACCGCCAAGTACGCTATAATTTGCATCAAGGTAAACTTTGCTGTACAGTGATACAATGACTGGCGATGAATAATCTCAAGATATGGCTAAAAATAAAAGACTCCCACTGCAGGTTTGTAGAAAAACAGTGTGTCCATTGTTCAACTCAGGATGTACACCAAATGAACACTTTGTGATATACAGTTGAAACTATCTGGGAAAGAAACATGTAGCTCATTAGGCCAGAGATTTTGGCTCTGGCCTTAAATTTTTATTTGGTGCCTATTTCTCTTAAACCATAATAATAATAATAAAATATGGCTAGCATCACAGTCACATCTTAATGGTGAGTTTTGGACACTTTACAGGTCACGCCATCTGCCTTTCTCAAGGAGATATCCCTCCCACCACCCACAAAGTCAATGTTTGACGTGTGTTGGTGGGTTCTTTTTTAGACACCAAACTAACGCTATTTTTGTTGTGCGCCGTGGTCATGGCCTTAGTCTACATAAAGTACATGGTAGACAACCTCTGCTGTGTTTAGTGATGGACGCCTGAGCTCGATCTAAAACAATTACTCAGCTTAGAAATTCTGAATAAGCACCAACAAGTATTTTCACTAGGGCTGGCCTCCATTAAAAATTATTCTGGTCGACTAGCAGTCGTTCATTTTAAGCATTAGACGACTATTAGCGCATTTCACACATTTATTAATAAACAATATAAATCATAATAATGAGCCTTTAATTGCCTACATAGCCTAATAAGCAATCAATCGCACAAGAAAAGCTATAGCAGATATAATAATTATGAATGTTTCTGTGAAAAACAAGAAGTAAAATGTATTATTTTTTTAATAATCTATTGATGAACTAGTGCTTTCTTTGTTTTTGGCTTAAGAGATTAAGTCAGTGACACTAGGGTGACCAACAGGCAATAGATCTGTTGCGGGACAGCAGATGTGATTTTGCGGGACAATGCGGGACAATGCGGGACATGCATGAGACAAATACATTTACTACTGTTATGTAATGTAAATACTGATTTACATCCGTTGTCATATGTGCTTATTTATGTTTCTGAGCACGCACATGTAAGCAAGAGGAAGTGTGTCCGTTTTGTGAGTGAAGAGAATCCACCTGCAAGAGAAGACATTTGTGCTTGCGCATTTTGATGCGCCCTCGCATTACAACAATGCGCTCTGGACATCTGTCATTAAAATAACGCCACAGAAACAGTCTCTAACGAACTATTAAAATAAGAAGAAAGTCGTGTCTGAAAACTGCATAGATTTTTTTAATTGGTTAAAATGAATGGAAAATATTTAATGTGTTTTTCCGTGTGCACTCGACCATTTCCGTTGGTTGTGCTAGATCACGTGATGAAGTCCGCACATCCTTTGCCCAGAAACTACGCCGCCAAAAGAACAATAAAAAGCTTTCTTAATTAGGCAAATATGACAATAAAAAACCAACAGACTGATGAAAACGCTGGACATTTTCTCAATATGTGACATGCGGGACAAGGGGTGAAAATGCTGTGCTGTACAACGTAAAGCGGGACGGGTGGTCACACTAGGTGACACTGACTCATCATCTCCACAGTAGTGATGCGCCTGCATTTTCATACGGATTATATTCCCTGAGAATAGGCCTATTTGTTTTTTGTATTTGAATTGGTTGATTCAAATACTAGACGTTTCACTCTCTATAGATTTTACTTTTCATGTTCATATGGCAAGTATACACAGAGTGTCGAAGTGACGTGCTCAAGTTCACAGAGATGGCAGAAAGCGCATCCTGTTTGCTTTCATTATTTTACAAAAGCACAACATTTCGTTGTTATTCTGAGTGCACACAAATAAACGTAGAGTCTTTACAGATTCGAAAGATGAATTACTTTTATCTGTAGGACCAAAAATGAAAATTTTAAGAGCAAGTGACTGCACCAGTGCCTCCATCTGTCATGCAGTGAGTGTGCTACTGTTCAGCTTCCACACTCCACAGAGACACTTCAATAGTGCACATTTTTCTAGGTTAACATTAGATGGTTAGCAGCCATGTAAAGTTGCTACTACAAACATCTTTCGGATGAAAAGCCATATTTGAGGTCGATGAATGATGTACTATATTACCACATAGAACAGCCAATAATGATCTGTCTGTCACAGACTGTGTGACTTTTTTTTCAGCGACTAAGCGACTAATAATATTTTGGTCGACCAAGACCTCTTTTTGTCGACGGTTAGTCGACTATTAGGGGCCAGCCCTACAATTGTACTTAAATTTGATCATATTTCCTAGGGGTGTAATGGTACACAAAAACATAGGTTTGGTACATCCCTCAGTTTTAAAGTAATTGTTCAGTTTGTTTTCAGTGCAGCAGGGGCAAAAACAAGCCTTTTTAACATTTTTATTAAACAATGGTCTACTGAACAAACTATGTCTTTCTTATATACAAAAGTCTGTCAATATTGCTGCAACCGGCATCAACATAAACCGCAGTAGTAATTGAGGGAAAACATTTGAAGTGCTAACACTTTTGAATGCATTTTCTTTTTCAGAATTACTCTATGTTTAAAGTTAAACTAGACTCGTTTGCTGTTAGGATAATCCTTTAGATGGAAATATGTAAATTTTTAACATTTATAAATCGCAAGATGTTGTGTCCCTAGGAAAACATCTCAAGGGCATTAAATAACATGCATCTGACAGGAGGACAAGCCATGTAGTGTTATGATTTAGCTATAAGAGTTTAATACAAAGCACACCTCAGTTTTAGGACAACTTTGATTGTGCATTTATCCGGTAGCAGCTCACTCTGTGTCTTTTATTATGTGTTCATAACAATTAAAGTATATTGATAGAAATTATATTGTTCCATTAGGGGAACTCAGAGTTTGGAATTACATTCTGCACACAGAATTTCTGCACATGCAGTGATTAAAACCATTACAACCGCTACCATATATTTACATTTAGTTCTAAATTAGGATTTCAGAATACAATACGTATTACACCTCTATACTGTAAACATCTATGCTCTATTTAAAGATAAATTCATTGCTGTCTCACTAATGGCAACTACACAGAATTACAGAAACAATCACTGTTTCTAAATAATAACATTTTATTTGTACACCTGAGTTCATTTTAATGGAGTGTGAAGACCAAACTAAGTAAAATTAAGTAAGTAAAGTAAGTAAAGTAAACTAAGTAAAGTTAATTGGGTTAATTTAGTAACTTCTAGTTGTTCTAGAAGTCTAGTTGTGCTTTATACATGTTTTTGAAAGGGACAGCAAATAAATGCCCATATTTATAGAATAATATTTGTACATTTCACTTCTCATTTACCTGTCTGGATGTTCCCAAACCACTTGGAACACGCTAAGTAGGAATGTCTCATTGCGGAAGGCCCTGGTCACACACTCCTTGTAGATCCTGAATTCTGCAGCTGTGATGGCCTCTCCCTCTGGAATCTGGGACAGGTTGAATTTGAACTCTTTATGGTGCCTTCTCTGTGGAGACAGCTCTCTGTCATTTTCCACTGTCCAAAGACAAACACAAAAGGACAATGATACGTTTTAGTGTGCTTGACGAACTACTATTGATATATAATTTGCATTTTTGTATACTCTGGGTCACTCAGACTATACAGTGGAAAGTTTGTGAGACCTTTGAAATATCTGGATTTCTGCACAGCACATAAAATGTGGTTTGATTTTTGTCACTATTAAAGACAAATACAATCAGACAGATTTGATTCATAGACAAGGCAGGCTGAACCTCAGTGTTACAATTTCTACAAAAGCTAATTGGAGTCAATTAAGGGGATAAGATTGGAAGTGTGGGTTACATAGATCCCTGCTCTTTAAATATAGGCACACACTGACAAATATGTTCTTTTCAAGAAAAGTAGTGTGAACCATGCCTCAAATCCCAAAAGCTATTACAGGACCTTAAAAAACATATTACAGTGACACACAAAGCTGGAAAAGGCAAAGAAATCACTGCACAAAGATAGCCTGTCATCAAATGTAAAAACAAATACATAAATCAATCAATCCTATAGGAAATCCAGAAAGTAACGAGACACGAAACGACCTCCAGAAAATTCTACACAGTATTTTATTCACGTGTCCACTATCAGAAAAAAAAAAAAAAAAAAAAAAATACTGAATAAAAATAGTGTTCATGAAAAGACAACATAAAGCCAGATACATAACCACTGCTGTCTAAAAAAATATTGAGACATTGCCCAAGATTCCACAATGGTTCTCGGAAAATGTTCTGTGCACAGTTGAAACACAAAAATGTACAATGCTTTGTTTAGAGCAAAAAGGGCAGTGCACACCAACACTAAAACCTCTTCCCAACTGTGAAGCATGGTGGAAAGAGCATCATGGTTTAGCACTGCTTTGCTGCCTTAGGGTCTGAGAACATCACAGTCATTGAAAGAACAATGAATTCTAAAGTGTATAAATACATTTTACAGGAGAATATCAGTACAGCAAATCATGACATCAAGAGAAGTTAGGTGAGGCAATAAAAAAATGAGGCAAAACAAACAAAAATAAGAAAATATGTGCATCCTGACGTAAAGCCAGCTGAGATGCTGTGCCATAACCTAAAGAGGACTGTGTTATCAAGACAGCCCAACAATACTGATAAACAGAAACAGATTTGTGGGAAGGAATAGTCTAAAATTGGTCAGTGGACCAATAAGCAGCTACAGAAAACATTTGGCGGAAGTTTGCTGATAAATGAAAACCTACAAGTTAGGGTTCAGTGGTTCACTTAATTTCTCCACCCTGCACTGTGAATGATTACTGTATTAATGATTAATGTGTTCATTAAGATTACTCAATATGAAAAGTGTGTTATTAGTTGCATCAGATTGTGTTTGTTCATAATTGGGAATAAATTAATACCAGGCCACATTTTATGGGTAATCAATGCAGATAGTATAATATTTTCAAAGAGTCCACTAACTTATTCTTGTCACTAGTATAGTGTAGTACTGTATTTGCCATAGCCCCTTGTCTTTGAATAAACTGGCATCAGAAACTTTCATTCTTTGCACCTCTTGCAGTGAATCTGTGGCAGACAAACTCAAGTCTTGTTCTGTGTGTGTAAACATTTACGGGAACTTTGGCCAGAGGAGAACTGGCCCCCCGACTGAGCCTGGTTTCTCCCAAGGTTTTTTTCTCCATTTGTCACCGATGGAGTTTTGGTTCCTTGCCGCTGTCGCCTCTGGCTTGGTTAGTTGGGGACACTTTCTCTTAACACAGTATTGCATTTTATTTTATTGTTTTTGATTAACTACCTTTACCTAAAATGTGACTGTTTACTGTTGCCTTTGGCATTGTTGATGTACTGTTTCCTATTTAATACTGTACAGCCGCCTTGTCACAATTCTGTATTGTTAAAGGCGGTATATAAATAAAGGTGACTTGACTTGACTTGACTGCTAAATCCTGAAGGACAAACATTGCGATAATACTGTCTTGTTTTCCTGAGTATAGTGACAAGCAGCTACTGTTAAGCCAGTACTCTTGTTGATGGCACAAACATACTGCTATTTAGATGCAAAATCACAACGTGAAAAGATACTTGGACCAGACATTTTAAACAATACTTTGAAATTATATAATAATATAATAATATTTAGACAGGTTTAAGTATGACATTATTAGTGAAAGACCGACATGGTACCATGATCTCTTTTGGCATATACCTAAACAGTACAAAGATATGGTAAGCTACGTATGCTCAATAATGGCCTATTTGACCGACCTAATTCACCCATATGGTCTGTACATACGCATTTATATTACAGCACCACTTCACAGAGCATCCAGATGTGCAGGGCATGTGCTGTAGTAATGATTCACTATTTCTGGTAGAATTATAATTCTTTATTTATTCAAGCTGTTCCCACAGCAAAGGACATCATGGCAATTCATTTCTCCACAGTTTTAAGTGCTAGCAGCCACTCGTACAGAAAAAGGAAAAAGGGGAAACTATGACCAGAGTGTGTTTTCTCATCAGACGACAGTTTTGTCATTCTGCCGTGCTGCTCTTCCCCCCACGTCACAGACAAGCCTTCCTCTTGTTCCTACAAACAACACATAGGCTGTATTTCTTGCCGTAAGTACAAGTCCAGCCGGATGCCCCGCTTGTGGGATCAGGGTGAAGTGTCCTGCACTGATTGTATTTCCATGCTTCCCTAGGTGAGGAACACACACTTCCATCTAAGCCCTGCCTCCTTGTGAAGAGGAAAACAAAGTTGTGGAGTTAACCAAATCATGGAGCAGAGAAATGAATTAGAGATCAACAAGGGTATTGGGGTAATGTGAAGACGACCCCCTTTTTCTCTGTTTGGTGAATTACAGTAGCTGTTTAAAGTTCTCCAAAATCACAAGGGAGCAGCTTCTCTGATCTGTGGTCTTCCAACAGGGAGTTACACTCCTCTGCTGTCCTGACACATGCATTACAAATTAAAAGTGAACCTCTTGAGAAAACCTCAAAGGGCCTAAGACGGATCCCTGAGGGACACCCTGTCCTTGTGCTACATACTCCGCTCTAATTGACTGACTAACCTTGGAGAACCCACCTGCATAGTACGAAATCTAGTATTGGCAGCATCGAGTGGGACTTCTGACCTCTAGTGAGGCTTACAACCAAAAAAGAAGAGAAAGAAGAGTAGAGGGAGAATTTGCTTTAGTGCAGTTCCAGCTTCAGGGTTCACATGGCGATGGCTTAACACCAGGCCTTTTCTCACTCACAATACGTCTGAGTAATTCATACTGAAAGCAATTTCCAGAGGTCCCGTTTGTGATGTTTTTCACATCAGCACATCAGGTTTGAACGTGGCTGTTTCACATGCTGCTGAGACTTCTTCATTAACAACTTCCACAGGTGGATCCAACAGCAGAATCCAGTCTCTCAGTAGCAAAAACATCCGAGATGACAGATATATTAAAGGTCATCAGCACGCACGGTATCGAGAGCCAGTCTAGAAATGACCTTGTTACTATTGTTAAAAAATAAGATTACCCATGAGGGTGTGGCAGACTATATACTCTGCCAATGCCATTCTTTTCAGTGTTCATTGCCTGTGTTGCCATTATGAAAGCAGAAATTTGCAAAGGTCTCAACTGCTCAGGAGTTCTAATTGTGTCCTCTGCGAATGCTGTTGCCTTTTTTGAGAGGATAATGGAAAAAAGGAGGCTCACAAAATGATAGATTATGCTTATATCAAGGACTTGGCATCAACAGTAAGAAACACAACCAAAACCACAGAGCCCATATGGTCTGATACGACTGATGTGGTTTTTTAGAGGACAGACCCAGAAAGGACCCACAACAATAACTCTGTGACCACATACTAAACAAAAATGTGAAAGTGCAAAGGGTTGTTTGAGCAAGAGACATTTAAGATAGACAAAGTGGAAAGTCTTGAGTGGCTTTCATTGTGTTGGCGTTCTTCATCATCTTCACAGATACTCTTCTCCCACACACATTAATAGGAAAAGAGGACAGGGATGTGATGATAGATCCAGGGAGAGGGACATTCACTGAGAAATGGTAAGCAAAATTATACGAATATACAAATCTGTATACTGCAAGTGTACAATTACATAACGCATGCTAATGTAAAAATACATGAAAATTTTTTGGTTGTTTGTGTAAATGAATTTTAATAATCTGACATTAATTCCCTAAATCTCAAAATGATTAATAACCAAAAGTTATTACTGCACCACCTGCATGTGACATCACTGACAACAGTCCTATATATTGCTCATCCAATGTGTTTCAAACGACAGAGGTGCAGCCATGTTTTGAGAAACAATTGTGACTGGCTAGTTAATTTCTCCTATGGTGATTAAAGGAGAAGTCCACTTCCAGAACAACAATTTACAGATAATGTACTCACCCCCTTGTCATCCAAGATGTTCATGTCTTTCTTTCTTCAGTCATAA
>JAHKKF010538781.1:0-13688 GCA_019740295.1 Labeo calbasu | reverse complement strand
CATAATTTCTTTACGACTGAAGACAGAAAGACATGAACATCTTGGATGACAAGGGGGTGAGTAAATTATTTGTAAATTGTTGTTCTGGAGGTAGACTTCTCCTTTAAGACTAATTGCGAGATATAGACTCTAACAAAGAAGTAAAAATAACTTGTAACAGAAAATTTCATAGAAAATCATAAAAAAATGTAGAAACTTTTCCTCTCACAATTATTACTTTTTTCTCAGAATTACGAGAGATAAACTCAGAATTGCGATATATAGACTCTAACAAAAAAAGTAAAAAAAAAAAAAAAAAAAAACTCATAAAAGGAAATGTCATCGAAAAACATAAAGAACAAACTTTTCATTTCACAATTATTACTTTTTCCCTCAGAATTACGAGATATAAACTCAGAATTGCAAGATATAGACTCTAAAAAAAGTAAAACATAATTTATATAACAGAAAATGACATTAAAAAACGTAGAAACTATTCATCTCACAATCATTACTATTTTTTCCTCAGAATTTACGAGATATAAACTCAAAATTGCAAGATACAGACTCTAAAAAAAGTAAAAAAAAAAAAAAAAAGGTAATATAACAGAAAATTACATTAAAAAAAAAAAAAAAAAAAAAAAAAGGTAATATAACAGAAAATTACATTAAAAAAAAAAAAAAAAAAAAAAAACAGAAAAAACTGAGAAACTTTTCATCTCACAATTATTACTTTTTTCCCTCAGAATTACGAGATATAAACTCAGAATTGCGAGATAAAGACTCTAAGATAAAAGTAAAACAATAACTCGTATAATATAAAATGTCATAGATAAACATTACAAATTTGAGAAAAAAAATTGAGAAACTTTTATATCCCACAGTTATTAGTTTTCTTCCTCAGAATTGTGGGATTTAAGTCATTGACTCTATTGGACTCTATAGTATTGGACTGGCAGGATTTCAGTTGGTCTACTAAAGATTGTTTTTAGGACATTTTAATAACACAAATTAGTGATTTAGTTTGAAAATCTTTTAAAGTGCATGTATGGTTTTTTTTTTAAGTTTCACTAATTTACAAATAATGTTGATTGATGTTGAAACAACTGAAGATATTCCCAGGACACAGCAGTTGTGTTATGTCTGTTATGAAGTGAGGTCAAGTAGATAAAAGTGCATGGCAAGGTCAGATCCTGTTACATTTAGGGCTGTTGTATCCAAACATTTCCAGAGATCTTCTGATCTGAAGTCCTAACAGTCAGTCCTTGTTGCATTTTTTTTAAATAAGAGGCAAAATATTTAGTCTTTCTTAGATTTGTTTTATTTTTAAGACAGAAAATGGGCTCAGCATCACAGAAACAGACATCAAGTAGACATCAAGTAAGTTTGAGACACTGTTTTCTCGTCTAAGTAACTTATATATGCAGTTTCTCTTTTAACTAAAATCAAATATTGAACTATAATCCTAAACTATTATTAATGTAAGATATTAATGTAAGATATTTGTATTATATCAACTTGCATTGATTTATACAATCATTTTAAGAAGTTTTTGAACTCTGATGTAGTTGTGCACCTGTAAGAAAACAAATAAAATTCAGTGCTTAAAGTCTAGGTAAGATATTTGAAGTAAGACATTCTTAACCTAAAAAAAGATCATTCAAATACAAACCATGAACCATGAAGTATTTATCCTCTATTGTCCAGCATCAAACAGCTTCTTCCTGCCCTCCATTCCTGACATGGCCTCCACATTCTTACGCCAGTCAGTCACCTCTTCTTTCTGTGAGAGGAACAGGTGTACAACAGGTATGTGTTAATATAGCTCAAAAAAACATAGGGATTAACACTCAGTATTGTATTTCTTTTCCCTTAAAATGTCACATGACCTACCTTCTCCTCTTCTTTCTTGACCGTCTTGAGATTAGCTTTGAAATCCACAGACTCTTTGACCCTGGAGCCCAGAAGAGCACCCAACATGGCATCGGCAGAGATCTTCACCCTCTTCAATGCAGGTCTCTTCATTTTACCTCTAAGTTCGGTAATCTTGATGTTCAGATCTGAAATCTGAAGCAGACACATGCATTTTTTTTATAGTGAATCAACATAAAGTTAAATCTAGTGTATTTCCATTCAATCTAAAAAGATGGTGTAGTACCTCCTTTTCATTTTTGGTCACCTTGGCCGAGATGTCATACCTCTCTTCATCTACAACATCAATCTTCTGATGCAGATCTCTGCAGAGAGCCTGAAAACAGAGTATTGGATCAATGCTATTTCTAGCAGATGAAGTCACTAAAGCTACAATACTTTACATTTTCCAACATTAGTTTTATTGCGTACAGCTTGCAATATAATCCTTAATAATCTTACAAATGTACTTTTTATTAAGGAAAAAATATTTTTAATGAATTAGGAAATAATAAAAACAAAATATACAGAATAAAACTGAAATTACGAAAATAAAGTCTAAATTATAAAAAACTAAAATACATGAATAAAGTTTAAATATGTTGAGAATAAAGTCGAAATGTTTCAAGAATAAAGTCAAAATATTGCCAGACCACCAGAATTTATTTGAATATATGTGGGATTATTAGCAGAAATCATACCGTATGTTATACTCGCAGGGACAGTATGCTTAAAAATAATATTTCACGTCTTTGATTGCATTCGATTGCATCAGACCTATTTGTAGTGCACCAGCCACCCGATAATAGCAATAAGCTTTGTGCTTTTGGTACTTTTTAATATAAAACAGAGTTTCAGCCTTCAAAATCTGTCAGTTTTATAGCAAAATACAAACAATGCGTCTTGCAATAATGTGTTTTTCATGCCCTTTGATGTGGCGGGACAGATTGCTGTTCATGTGAATCAATCGTCTTTTCGATTACAATAAATGAGACATTCGTTTCATTAAATTACTGTTTTCTTTGGGAAATTCCATCACCTACTCTGCGAAAATGTGGCGTCCAATCTTTCATTCCTCACATGTATTTATTTAAAACAACAATAAAACGTTCTAAAGGTTGAAGTGGACTCCAACTCATTAACATACGATATATTGTTGTCTTTTCTGAGGTATATAAGTGACTATTCACAAGCTACTAGTTATACTAATTGTAATAACTAAATATAAATAACTACTTATAAATGTGATTTCCTCTTTATTTCAAGTTTATAGCACGATATAAACTTGTATAGCCTAATTTAATGAAACAAATGTCTCAGTGTGATCGGAAAGATGTCTGAGGTGAATCTGTCACGCCACATTAAAGAGCGTGAAAATTTGTATGCGCAAGAATATACTCTCAGATTATTATAACTTTAATCTCGTAATTGCTACAAATTAATTCTTGTAATTTTGACTTTATTCTTAAAATATTTTGGCTTTATTTTTGAAACACTTTAACTTTATTCTTGTAATTTTGACTTTATTCTCAAAACATTTCAGCTTTATTCTCATAATTTTGACTGTTGAAAAAATTACGAGTATAAAGTCTAAATATTTCGAGAATAAAGTCAAATATTTCAACTTTATTCAAATTTTTACTTAATTCTCAAAATATTTCGACTTTATTATCATAATTTTGTCTTTATTCCCGACATATTTCAACTTTATTCTCATAATATTTTGACTTTATTCTTGTAATTTCGACTTTATTCTCAAAATATGTTGGCTTTAATCTCGTAATCTTAGATTTTTCAAAAAAATTTAACGTGGCACTATAACGGCATCGTAAAAAAGTAGTTTGCATCAGCTGAGTTAATAATTTGTCTTTAATAATAATTAAAAAAATAAATACATTAAAAAACTCTACCTATCTATCTAAAAATATGAATGTACAAATATTTAACTTTTTTTTATTTAATAAATTTTTTTTTTTTTTTCTTTAATTAAAAATATTATTTTAAAAAGTTTTTAAAAATATTTTTACCTGAAGCTCTTGAACAGACAGACCAGACAGCTGTAGAGGTGGCACTCTCTCACGCAAGGTGGTCTCTCTCTCCCTCTGCTTCTCTTCTTTTTCAGTCACAAGCATAGAGGTCGCCTTCTTCAGGAGCTTGGTCTGAAGCAAAACATGTCCGAAGGTATTTTTAAATGTATCATCTTTATTAATTATATCTTCTCTGTAAAATGAACAGAACCAAATACCTTTAAGAACAACCTCCTGGATGCCGTAATCTTAGATTTGGGTCGCTGCAAGAATTAAGCATGATTGGATTTTTTTTTAAAAATAATAATAATTATGTTGCCATATAAAAAAAGTTAAAGTAATAAAAATCCGCTTACCTGTCTAAATTGGCAATTTTCAATTTGTTGTTAATGAAAAGAAATAAAAGAAGGCATGTTTTAAACATGTGCATTTACAGCAAGATAGCAGATATAGATATTAACAACTTAAAAGAGTGAATACTTACGACTCAGACATTGTGAGATTCTAAGTGCTTCCTTTTTATGACTAAACTGGTGCAAATCACTAGTCAAAGTTGGAAATATAAAGATTGGTGACTGATAAGCACAAATATTATTACTAAATATATATCTAAAAATCATAATTCACTTCACAAGCAGTATTTTGGAAGTACATGACACAACAAACAATGCATTATACATTTTTAGCACCCATTCTCAACATCACACACAAATATGATACTGATGGATATCAGCCCTCAGGAAAAAAACAAAAAAGCAAATCTCATTTGTTCTCCTAGACAGCAATGTGATTAAATGAGGTGCAAGCAAATTGAGACTTTTGGATATCGTACAACTTCAGCAACCAGCCATGTGTCATCAGAGTTTTTAAAGATCTGATCTATGCTATGCATTAAATAGATGTCATTGGTTATATCTCATGGGTAATTTTGTTATATTTAGAGCAATTGCAAGCATTGGTTTTTACGGTTAACGGTGCCAAATAGTTCATACCTGTTCCTCCAAAGACCACTCCAAGGCAATGACAACGTGACAATATCAGTGCGCAAGAAAACCCAGGCAAATTTTATGGCCTCTTTGGCTTCCTCTGAGTGGCTCACTAAAATAGACTTGAAGCCTTACACCCTGAGGCTCGTTTTACTCAGCACCATTGAGACACAATTCCACACATTGTCCACTGCCAGTCACTCTGTTTTCCATTGTTTGACCCTACAAGGCAGAAGAGGCTTTGCTCAAGTCTGCCAGTAGCTCTATGACCTTTACCGCAACTCTGAAAGTGACTACAGAGCCTAGCTAGCTTGAATTAATCACCAATAAAAGCAAGCTGAGTAACTTCAATCAGCAGTTTAATATGGAACAACATGAAGATATGAATTACGGTATTTGTTATTTCTTCACATTTTGTACTCATACAATGGTAGGTTCCCAAAGGGTTTCCATATAGTGAGAAATACAAATAAACGATACCGTCGTTACATTTGATTTGGGTAAATATACACACAGCATGTGGTAACTTAAAACCAGTCATGCACTTTCAAGGAGCACAACCAAGTACAGCAATGCATTTCAAGGACAGTGTTTGTTTTGCAAGGGAACTGCAGGGTGACACAACGTTTTTCTTTGTCGCATGGGGTCATTTAATTTTGGAATGCCATTACATTGCAGTTTTTACTTCCAGCAGCGTATTAGAGACATATTTTGTTCCTGAACAGCACTATTTCACAATATTGCATACAATTCATTTCCAGTCTGATTCTCATGCATACATTATGTATTTAACATCATACACAGAAGCATCACATTTAGTTTCGGGTATAAACACATTTGTACAGACTGTCCACAGATTGCAGCAAAGAACAACTGGTAAAGACACGCTAAGTCCTAAGGTCACCTACAAAAACACTTAAACCCTATGAACATTATGAACAGTTTTTGTGTTGTTTAATTGACATCAAATTTGTACGCCTTGGACTGTCTTGCTTCAAACCATGTATTTTGGAAGCTTTCTCATCTTGGTTCACATTTCTTTGATTTCTTGAGAAGTAAACAACGTCAACTTTCAATCAAAATGCTTGTTTTTTTTACAGCAGCACGGGTAAATGTGTTTACTTTGTAACTTTTTTATTGTCCGGCATCAAACAGCTTCTTCCTGCCCTCCATTCCTGACATGGCCTCCACATTCTTACGCCAGTCAGTCACCTCTTCTTTCTATAAATGGGACGAATAGATAAAAATAGGTTTAGAATGAGCTTTGATTTATTTAAATGACGAATGCATTTGTAATGCCAAAAGGCTAAAACTGAGATAAACTGCATTACCTTCTCTTCTTCTTTCTTTACTGTCTTCAGGTTGGCTTTGAAATCTGCCTTTGATGACATTTTGGATTCAGTCAGCGCATCGAGCTTGGCATCGTGTGACTTCTTAACCCTCTTCAGTTTGGTTCGTTGTTTTGTACCCTTCATTTCCCAAATCTTCTGGGTCAAGGAGTGGATCTAAAATGGACCATGATAATGGTAAGTTGTGAAACAATTGTTTTGATGTCAGTTTTGCATTTATTTGAGAGCAGTGTTGAAAAAAATAATAGAAAAAAAATATTGAAAAAACTATATAAAAAAAAAACAGTAATTGATATAAGATAAATATAAATACAGTGGAGGTCAAAAGTTTTCATACACCTTGCAGAATCTGAAAAATGTTAATTATTTTACCAAAATTAGATGGATCATACAAAATGCATGTTGTTTTTTATTTAGCACTGGCCTGGATAAGATATTTCACATAAAATATGTTTACATATAGTCCACAAGAGAAAATAATAGTTGAATTTATAAAAATGACCCTGTTCAAATGTTTACATACACTTGATTTCTAATACTGAATGATTTCTTTAGTGACTGTTGTTCATGAGTCACCCCAAGGCAATGACAAGAAAACCCAGGCAAATTTTATGGCCTATTTGGCCTCCTCTGAGTGGCTTACTAAAATAGACTTTGAGATCCATCTTTTTATAATGAGGACAACTGAGGGACCCATATACAACTATTACAGAAGGTTCGAATTTGAAGATCAGGGTAAATGTAACTTATTTTGTCTTCTGGGAAACATGTAAGTATTTTCTGTAGGACAGTACTAAATGAAAAAAATATGATATTTAGGCAAAATAAGAAAAATGTACGCATCTTCATTCTGTTCAAAAGTTTACACCCCTGGGACTTAAAGGAGAAGTCCACTTCCAGAACAACAGTTTACAGATAATGTGCTCACCCCCTTAATAATACAATTTATATACTTTTTAATGTCAAACGCTCATCTTGTCTTACTCTCCCTGAACCCTGTGTATTCTGGCTCAAGACAGTTAGGGTATGTTGAAAAACTCCAACCGTATTTTCTCCCTCAACTTCAAAATCGTCCTATATCGCTGTTTTACCTTTTTTGTTAAGGGTGTTTGATCTTTGCTTGTTCACTTTGGGTTGGTACTTCTGCAGCGTATTTAAATTGTATTTTTTTAATGAAAATACCCAATCGTTTTGCTAGATAAGACCCTTCTTTCTCAGCTGGGATCATTTACAACCACATTTGGGATTGTTTGAAGCCGCATTTACACTGCATTTTGGAAGTTCAAACTTTAAAGGAGAAGTCCACTTCCAGAACAACAATTTACAGATAATGTACTCACCCCCTTGTCATCCAAGATGTTCATGTCTTTCTTTCTTCAGTCATAAAGAAATTATGTTTTTTGAGGAAAACATTTCAGGATTTTTCTCCATATAATGGACTGATATGGTGCCCCGAGTTTGAACTTCCAAAATGCAGTTTAAATGCGGTTTCAAACAATCCTAAATGTGGTTGTAAACGATCCCAGCCGAGGAAGAAGGGTCTTATCTACTGAAATGATCGGTTATTTTCATTAAAATATCACAATTTATATATTTTTTAATGTCAAACGCTCGTCTTGTCTTGCTCTTCCCGACCTCTGTTTTTCCCGGTTCATGATAGTTAGGGTATGTCGAAAAACTCCCATCTCATGTTCTCCCTCAATTTCAAAATCATCTTATATCGCTGTTTTACCTTTTTTGTTAAGGGTGTTTGATCTTCTTTGCATGTTCACTTTGCAAAGACTGGGTCAGAACTTCTGCAGCGATGTAGGATGATTTTGAAATGATTTTTGAAGTTGAGGGAGAAAATACGACTGGAGTTTTTCGACATACCCAGAGTTCAAGCAGAGCAAGACATGATGAGCGTTTGAGATTAAAAAGTATTTAAATTGTATTTTTTAATGAAACTAACCGATTGTTTCGCTAGATAAGACCCTTCTTCCTCAGCTGGGATCGTTTACAACCGCATTTGGGATTGTTTGAAGCCACATTTAAACTACATTTTGGAAGTTCAAACTTGGGGAACCATATCAGTCCATTATATGGAGAAAAATCCTGAAATATTTTCCTCAAAAAGCACAATTTCTTTACGACTGAAGAAAGAAAGATATGAACATCTTGGATGACAAGGGGGCGATAACATTATCTGTAAATTGTTGTTCTGGAAGTGGACTTCTCCTTTAATGCATTGTTTTTCCTTCTGGAGCATCAGTAAGCATTTGAACCTTCTGTAATAGTTGCATGTGTTTTGATAGACATTATGAAGGTATTTAATTATTTTCATGTTCCCAGGATTCAAACACGTAACCTTATCATTGTTACAGTGTGCGCACACCAAACGCAAAGCAATTATTTGCATTATTTGCGGGATCGCTTTTTTTTTTTTTTTCAGATTTATTTTTTGGCAGTTTTGCCTTTATTAGGATCGGACAGATCAGAAGTGACAGGCAGTGAAGTGGGAGAAAGATAGGGAGTGGGATCGGACAAGGTCCTCAAATTGGGATTCGAACTCGGGACACCCATAACACAACGGCTCTGTATGTTGGCATGCTGCCCACAAGGTTATCTGCGCCAACAAACTGGGGAATCTTAACACTCGTTAACATTTGTATTCACAATTAAACTACTACTTAATCTTTCGTTTGTCTTTCTAAAAGTGGTCTAGCGTCACAAAACCATTACCTCTTTATCATTTTTAGCCACTTTTATTTCAAGGTCGTATCGAGCCTCGTCAACGACATCAATCTTGCGGTGAAGCTCTTTGCAAAGTTCCTAAAAAAACATTAAAGACATTCATGAATATAGTGTGTATTTATTTCTGCATGTTGCTGGTGCAGAAATGTTTATTTAAGAAATTACCTGAAGCTCCTGTGCAGACAGACCAGATAGTTTGAGAGGAGGAACTCTCTCATTAAGAGCCTCGTCCCTTTCTCGTCTATTCTGCTCTTTCTCAGCTGCCAGCATAGATGTGGCCTTCTTCAGTAATTTGCTCTGTAACGTAACAGCGCTGATATGACTATAAAGTTCCAGCAGATTAGCACATAGCTTAGCACACTGTTAGCATAGCCAGCCATTTCAACATGGATTTTAGTCTTGACTTTCATTACTTTACAGATAATTAATATGAGCATGTGTTCACTGAAAAATAGTTTGGGGTTGGAAATTTTTACTTACCAAGGCTGTTAGAAATACAGTAAAAACAGTAATACTGTGAAATAATATTAAAATTTAAAATGGCTGTTTTCTATTTTAATATATTTTAAAATGTAATTTATTTCTGTGATGCAAAGCTGAATTTTCAGCATCGTTACTACAGTCTTCACCATCATATAATCCTTCAGAAATTATTCTAACATGCTAAATTATTGTTGAAAACACACATTTTTAATATTAAATGTAAATAGTTTGTATTATAAATGTCTTTAATGCATCCTTGCTAAATAAAAGTATTATTTTATTAATATCAACAACTGAATTTCTTAAGAAAAAAAAAATGTACTAACCCTTTACTAGCTTATTAAACAGTAGTATTTTATTAAAAAACAAACAGACAACTTACTTTTAAGAGCAGCCGCCTTGTGGCAGTATACTTTGATTTTTTCTGAAAAACAACACAAGTCATGTTTAATCTCTGCAAATTATTTTTACAAAACGTATGAATTATGGTATATCTTGCCAAAACTTACCGGTCTACAAAAACAAGGCACAGAGCGAAGCAATAAGGAAAAAAAGAAACACCAAAATGGGTTACCAAATAAAATCAATACGTCCATTTTACAAATTTTAATAATAAGATTTTCAAAATACATACCCTTCAGACATGATTATTTCTCTGTATGGATGCTGAAAAGTAAAAAAGGGAAGTGTTTATAAAGACATCACACATTATATCTCGCATTATATGTTCCATTTCCCGAGTTGGAAAATGGATATCCATGTATGTAATCCTAAATGTCTTTCAGGTGATGATATCATTCAGTGTGTGTGAATCTGTGCGTCAGATTTGCGTCGCTAGGAAACATTCTTACAGTCCACACATAGAACATAGTCTGGAAGGGTGATGAGTGCCAAGTATTTGAAAGGCGGACGAGTCACAATGTAGAGGAAAATTTAATTTGGGGCCCTCGTGGCCAAAGAACACTGTTTATATAAAGCACTGGTGCCAAGCGCTCTATCCCTACCTATTCATTGCATTCGTACCTATTGTTCCCAATAAAGCACATGCTTGTTAGTGTTCCCAGCCTGGCTAAATTTGAACATTGCTGCCATTCCTTCATATGGCCCCGATTCAAGCTCTAGCCTTGAACCTGCTACACTGGTGCTAATGCTTTTTATACGGACCCTGGCCAGAACTCAAGTTTTAGCGGTTATTTATTGTTTTTAAGCTGTGTATCAAGATGTTATTTTGAAGTTTTCAAGGTATTTCTAGATACTGAGTGTTTCTTCCACCCCGTCATTCTTGGTAGCTAGAACGATAGCTTTTACTTTTAACTATTTTATCAGGATATTTTTAGTTTTTCGCTAAAAAGTAAAAATAAATGCACAGTTAATGCACATTTTATTTCCAAAAACCCCAACATTTAATTCCTGGTAGCCAGAACTCAAATTTTTGGAAATTATAGCATTTGTTTTGACTAAATTTGTCAGGGTATTTTGAGTGTTTTGCTAAAAAGTAAAAAAAAAATATTCCTTTTTAATTTTTTTTTTTTTTTGGAAAAGATAGCTTTTATTTTGAACTAAATAGTTTTTTTGGAAAAGCTTTTATTTTGAACTAATATTTTAAGTGTATTGCTAAAAATAAAAAAAAAGACACTTTTTTTAATTTTTTGAATGCATTTTAGTTTCAGTACCCCCCAATATTTAATTCTTGGTAGCAAGAGCTCAAATTTTTGGAAGTTATCGCTTTTGTTTAAGCTAAATTTGTCAGGGTATTTTGAGTGTTTTGTTAAAAAGTAAAAAAACCAAATGCACTGTTAATTTTTTAAACGCATTTTATTTCCAAAACCTCCCAATATTTAATTTTTGGTAGCCAGAACTCACGTTTTTGGAAAAGATAAACTTTATTTTATATTTATATTTTGAGTGTTTTGCTAAAAAAAAAGCACTATTCATTTTTTAAACACATTTTATTTCCAAAATCTTCCAGTATTTAATTCTTGGTAGCCGGGATAGATAGCTTTGTTTTGAACTAAACTGTCAGGATATTTTAAGTGTTTTGCTAAAAAGTAAAAAAAAATATTCCTTTTTAATTTTTTTTTTTTTTTTTGGAAAAGATAGGTTTTATTTTGAACTAAATAGTTTTTTTGGAAAAGCTTTTATTTTGAACTAATATTTTAAGTGTATTGCTAAAAATAAAAAAAAGACACTGTACATTTTTTTCAATGCATTTTTTTTTTTTTTTTTTGGAAAATATAGCTTTTATTTTGAACTAATATTTAAGTGTTTTGCTAAAAAGTAAAAAAAAATGCACTGCTATTTTTTCCAATGCATTTTATTTATTTTTATTTTTTATATTTTTGGGGGGAAACTATTAATATTTGGGGAAAATTAAACTAAATTGTCAGGATATTTTGAGTGTTTTGCTAAAATTGAAATAAGTAAATAAATAAACACACTGGTAATTTAAATAAAAAATGCATTTTATTTGCCAGAACTTTTTGGAAATGAGAGCTTTTATTTTGAAGTAAATGGTTAGGATGGTTAGGATATTTTAAGTGTCCAACCCCCCCTAAAATTCAATTCTTGGTAGCCAGAACCTTTTTTTGGAAACAATAGCTTTTATTATTAACTATTTATTATTAAATTGTTAAAATGCATTCTATTTCCAAAACCCCGAACTTTTAATTCTTCGTACCCAGAAACCAAATTTTTGGAAAAGATTGCTTTTATTTTTAACTAAATTATCTGCATATAGTTTGTCTTGTATGCTAATAAGTTTCCAAATAAAACAACATACAACTTGCGTATGGCGAGTTCATACTTAAACGCGACAAGTTCAGAGGCTTCTTTTCTTGTTTATGACTCAAGTGCAAGACAAACCATCATTGCCTAATTGGTTCTGCGAGTCAAATCTCTGACAAGTCATGAACATTGTATCTTGTATCCACACTTCTCCCAGTCTAAGCTAGCCGTGAAACAGCTACAGTATTTCATAACACACATTCCGTAAAGTTGACACAAGCAGCTTTGTGTCAAGCTTTGTCACAAGTGTTTGCTGATCCCTGCGGGGAGCCGCGGCCGTGAAATGAGAGAATGTAGCATGTATGTGCATCCGTTGTCCAACTGTGAAGGTGTTATTGTGATTATCTCTAAAGTCAAAATGTGTGCTGTAAATCTACAAGCAATAAACAGACCATACAGTACAAATCCCCTCAAATGTGTAGCAATAAAGTCAATATGCTTAAGTATTTACAGCTTAGCTTGCAGGACTTACCTTGAACTAGGAGGCTGTCAGGGCAGGATGAGCTGTGCGGTGCCGCCGAAGAAGAATAAACGTTTTATGTTTTTCGTGAAGGATTTATGGCTTGAATCCTGCGTGTGAATGGCTCACTAAAATAGACCCCCGTTACGTCTCTTGTACTCACGTGTGCAAATATCTGGGCAATTTGTTCTCCACCTTCCTCAATGGCATTTGCACTGAACGGGGTGTGTCTGTCCTCTAGGACAGGGACATACACATTTCCAAATGACACACACTAGCGTAGGGGTCATGGACTTCAGTTCTCTCTGGTCTGTTGTACTAGTAAAGTAGCAACTTGTAATTAGGATTATTATCATTAAAACTAAAGCAATTAAAGGCATTTTTCGTCTATTAAAGCTGAAATAAAGTATAAATAAAAAAACTTTAAGTTGAAACACTTAAATGATTTACTATAAATAAATAAATAAAAGTGAAGTAAACTTAGTCATTTTTAAAATGGCAAAAGCACAAAAGTACTAAAATGCAAACTTATATTAAAATGAACACTGAAAAAAATACATATATTACGAAATTCAATTAAATTGGCAACACTTTACATTAAGGTTCCACTTTGTTAACATTAGCTGATTATATTAACATGAATTAAAAAGAAAATATTTTGAAAGCATGTATTAATCTTATTAAATTAATTTTAAATAAATGTTTGTTTCAACATTTAATAATACATTATCAAAAGCTGTGTCTGTTAATAGTATTTAATGGTACTGAGGTAACATGAGCTTACAATTACAGTTTTATTTTTACAGATGTATGTAACATCAACAATGATTATTTAATACCATAACAAATGTACTGCTCATTGTTAGTAAATGTTAGTTAATGCATTAACTAATGTTACCTAATGGGATTTTATCGTAAAATGTTTATATTTAATGACTTTAGTTAATTTCATTTCATTTAAAAATATTTAATTTAA